>JAYEVD010000504.1:0-49202 GCA_036346405.1 Phyllostachys edulis
ATGCTACAACATTTGCTTTGCTCGGGTGATAATGAATTCCCATGTTGTAATCCTTGATCAATTTCAATCATCTTCTTTGTCTCATATTCAGATCCGCTTGGGTGAAAATGTACTTCAAACTCTTATGATCCGTGTAAACTTCACAGCGATTACCGATGAGGTAATGGTGCCATATCTTCAAAGCATGAACTACGGCAGCCAATTCTAAGTCATGAGTGGGGTAATTGGCTTCATGGGGCTTCAATTGGCGTGAAGCATATGCTACCACTTTCCTTTCTTGCATAAGAACACAAGCGAGACCTTGACGTGATGCATCACGAAAATCTCAAAATCCTTTCAACATCAAAGAGAATCGGCCTTTGGGGGTGGTCAAACGCTTCTTTAATTCTTGAAAACTTTACTCACATTCAGGCGTCCAAATAAATTTCTTTTCCTTCTTCAACAATTGGGTAAGGGGTCTTGCTATTCTTGAGAATCCTTCTATGAACCGGCGGTAGTAACCTTCCATTCCAAGGAAGCTTCTGATCTGAGGTACTAACTTGGGTGACTCCCAGTTGAGCACATCCTTGACTTTACTAGGGTTGACGACGACTCCTTCTACAGACATGACGTACCCCAAAAAGGTAACTTCCTTCATCCAAAACTCACATTTGTCGAATTTAGCATAGAGTTGATGATCTCTAAGCTTATTCGTAACCAAGCTTAAGGTGCTCTTCATGCTCTTCTTCACTCTTAGAGTAAACTAGGATATCGTCAATAAAGACAATGACAAACTTATCCAGATACTCCATGAATACTTTATTCATCAAGTTCATAAAGTAAGCCGGTGCATTGGTTAATCCAAAAGAAATGACCGTATACTCATACAGTCCATATCGGGTTGAGAAAGTTGTCTTGGTATATCTTCCTTACGAATCTTGGTGATGGTATCGACCTCAAATCTATCTTGGAGAACACTCGGCTCCTTTTAGCTGGTCAAACAAATTATCAATCACGGGCAAAGGGTACTTGTTCTTGATGGTGACTTCATTAAGAGAGCGGTAATCCCACACATCCGCCGGGTACCATCCTTCTTAGGGACAAAGATCACCGGGGCTCCCCAAGGCAAAGAACTTGGTCGGACAAATCCTTTATCTTGCATTTCTTCAATTTGCTTCTTCAGCTCAACTAAGTCGTCGACCGGCAAATGGTAGGGTCTTTTGGAAATGGGTGCAGTTCCTGGAACTAGGTTAATGAAAAACTCTAGGTCCCTGTCCGGTGGCATTCCAAGTAACTCATCCGGAAAGACATCTGGAAATTCTCTGACTACCGGCACATCTTCCACAGATAAGGCACTAACGCTGCAGACTAAGGTTCCATCATACTTTTCCATAGAGGCTTCAAACTTCACTTTGATTCCATCTGGGTTGACCAACGTGATGCTTCTGTCACCACAATCCAAAACTGCTTGGTGATTAGCAAGCCAATCCATACCCAAGATCACATCTAGGGATTTGGCGTTGATAATTATAAGGTTGGCTAGAATTCTACCCTTCTATGGTTACTTTAACCTTAGGGCAGCCTTGGTTCGTACTCAACTCCGAACCGTGTGCGAATCAACATAGCATTTTTAAGAGTCGAACCTTTAGGCGATGCTTTGCAATAAAACTCCGAGAAACAAGCGAATGGGTAGCTCTAGAATCAAACAAAACGTGGCGGAATCTTTGAATTTACTAGAAACTTACCCGAAGACGACCCCGAGGCTATCTGGGCTTCCTCCACCGTGACATGGTTCACATGGCCTCTTCCAAAAGTCTGAGGGGTCTTGGCTGGTGCAGCTGGAGTCTGAGGTGCTCCACGCCCTGCTCCTGGCATGGGGGTTCTGGTCGGGGTAGCTCCAAGGTTGAATCGTGGTGATGGACCTTGCTTTTTGCGATTCTTCGCATAATGCCCGAAAGGTCGACAGCTGAAACAGTGATTCTGCGGCAGGATTGTTGTTTCTTGGCTGCTGGTTGTTGGTGTTGTTATTGAAGCTGCGGAATCCTGGGGTAGCCGGGCGAGATGCCGCTGAGGGTCTTCAAGGTGACAGAGGGACGGCGGCCAGAGGGTCGCACATTCATTCGGCTCTCTGGGGTGACCTTGATGAGCATTATCTTTGCATCGACTTCCTTTATGAGATTCCGCTTGATTCGCGACGTGACTCTTCTATGAGCATGGCCTTGTTGACTAGTTGCTAAAAATTGACATAGTCGTTGCCAACGACCTGAACCTTCAAGCTAGGGTTAAGTCCTCGCTTGAAATGCTTCTGACGAGCATCATCGGTGGTAACATCCTCTGGGGCATAACGAGAGTTGCGTGAACTTGTTGAGGTATTCACTTATCGATGTGTTCCTTGTTTCAGCTCACGAAACTCATTTTTCTTCATTTCTACCTTTCCGTCAAGGATATGAGAGAGGCGGAAAGCTTCTGAAAATTCAGTCCAAGTGATGTTCTGGTGGTTTTCATGGGTGGCGCAATAGTTCTCCCACCATTCTACGGCGGTGCCTTCCAGCTGGTGTGTGGCATAAAGAACTTTCTCATGGTCATCACACCGGGTAATGGCAAGCTTCTTTTCAGTAGAGCGCAGCCAGTCATTTGCATCCAAAGGCTCAGAGAAGCTGGAGAAGGTAGGTGGATGGGTCCTCATAAATTCTGCCAGCTTTGACTGAGGGAAAACGGGTGGGGGCGGAGGTGGCATGGCAGCTGCTTGGTTGTTTTGATTCAGACGGTGAAAGCGAGCGGCACGTGCTTGATTCTCATTGAGTCATCATTTGGTTCATGTTCTGCATCATTGCATTCATCAACTACGCCTGTGCTACCATGAACTGTCCCAAACCCTGATCTGTTGTTGCGGCTGGGGTTGGTGGCATAACGGGGTCCACTTGTTCTTCCTAACTTGCCGAGTTGCGGGTCTGAACCATCTGCACAGATCTCCTCAGGTTTAATAGACGAGGGGAAGAAAGCACAATAGGAAAGAGGGAAAAGCACAAAGACAAGTAAGGAAAGGGAGAAAGACGGGACAACCTAATTGGGGAAAGTCGGTTTAACCCAACAAACAATAGCTGAAAAGCTACAAGAGGCAACAAAACTCAAGCCAAAGATCCTAACGATACTAAAATTAAAAGGGTAACAGCACCACTATTCTACCTTATGTGGGTGGGCGACTTCAAGCAAAGCTCGATTCTATAGAGATTATCGAGATAAGAGGGTCACTTTACATTCAGAAATAAAGTTCAGAAAAGATAAGAAGTTAGACTTGAGAATGGAATAAGGAGGGATTAGCATAAGATGAGGAGGAATATAGTAAGATGAGAGGAGAATACTATTCAAGTTAACTGTTGGTTTGATTTATAGAATAAACTTCTAAAGTTTTGACTAAGCGACCATGCTAACTATGGTTACGTCATACAGTCGATATGGCTCTGATACCACCACTGTCGGGACCTCGGATATGCAACCCCAGGACCCTCTGTGTATTCTGAACTAGTCCCATGATCAGTAGCTAGCTCACACAGTTGCAACATTGGTGTAATCGTATCCACACAACCAAACTATAGATGAAGTAGACAAATTAATATTATTAAGCAAAAGGGACCTTATGGTCAAGTCTTACAATGGTTGCCACGCAGGGCTAAAGAGAACAGAGTAAACTTGCAGCGGAGAACAGAACATCTGGTGGAGGTCACCCAATATGCCCACCGGTAATCGAGTGAAGGACGCGACCTAATTCGCATAGTCTTTAAGGAATTCTTCTTCATAGAACTCTGAGTTCACTGGTTCACCCTCCTCTGCTGATTTAAACAGAGGGCGCAAGGCCATGAGTACTTTGAATGTACTCAGCAAGTCATAGAGGAATGTATGCAAGTAATATTTATTCAAGGCTTGACAAGGATAGCTTTATGGCTATTTTGCGGAAAGCAATATTTGACATTAAATACAATAAGTAGATTGCAAAGCACAATTTAAAAGACTAATACATAAGTAAGCAATTTTCTTTGAAATAACTAGTGAACACCCTATTCACTTCCCAACCATCAACCATCTACAAGATTCGACCAAACCATTCCAACATTTTCGACAAAAGTTCTACCCCTTGCGTGAAATTACTAGGCATGTCCATAACAGGGACACGGCTATTGAATAGTTTTACCCTCTGCAGAGGTTATGCGACTTGACCCACAAGACACTAATTTCTCTAGTTTGTTCTAAGATATATCTATGCCACCACTCACTACCTTAGGTAAGCAGTCTAGAGTACGTGACAAGGTTTTTACAAAGCTCCATTTTAACTCGGATCTGCCCGCTGAGGTTTCACCATTCTGGGCCCCCTCTTGCGCCGCTTATGAACCCATGACAGAGCCAAATCAAAACTTTGCTAATTAGTCGACCAGGTCTATCCCAGTCTAGACATGCAGTTGTACGGTTAAAGCCCAGATCAATGGTTCAAGGTTAAGTCCTTAGTTGGTTGCTTAGACGAGACGGTTCCACATTCCAAGTGTGCGTTATGGCACCCACCTTTTTCCACCACCCACTCGTTCGAGCATAAATCATTTTCGTTCAACCCGGCCAAATGACCACCCTAGTCATGGCACAACATCTTTTATCAAAAGTGGCTCCGCCACGGTTCCATAATTCCTTTAGTTAAATTCAATCATTCTTTGAGTATGTGATCGAGAATCCATCGTATAACTAAAGTATGGCTAAGCATAATACGGTACCCATGTTGGTATTACAATAATATCCAACTAATAATTATCCATCCTAAGGTGTCCAAGGATTTATGTCATTCAAGGATACATGTCAATAGCAATTATACAAGTAGGTATAAAGACAATTAGGTAACTAACTAATTCCCGAAACCATTTATTATAAAATTAGCAATGCATGTTTATATCAAACAATATACTTTTATAAAGATGGGTTCAACATGATCAAAGGTCTATGACTTGCCTTCGTTGAAGAGTAGAGGTGCTTCGGTCGTCAGGTCATCGAAATCTTCAAGCAAACGAATCTATACTGTGCGAACAAAGCTAAATAAATAAAACAACTCCAAATAAAATCCAAATAAATACTAAATAAATACTAACAGGAAGACAAGGAATTTAGATGAATTTAGAAATTTGAATCACTCGAATCGGAGTTCGAATGAGGAAGTTATGACCAAAGGAAGTTGGAAAACACATAAAATGATGAAATGGAGATTTTCCTGATTTTCCGAATTATTTTCCTAAAGAAAAATCCGAAAAATCCCACTCGGTCCGATCGGGCAGCCACGCCAAAAGGAGATGACGTGACGTATTTGGGCACCACGGGCAGCCACGTGGTACGCCACGCCGGACCGAGAGGTGGCGCTAGGCGAGGGCTCGCCGTGCGAACGGCGGCGTATGGCAGTGAGGGCACCAGCGTGAAGAGGAGATCGCGACGGTTGATGCTCACGGTGGCGAGATGCGGCGGCACGAAGGCCGGGCGGCGAGGGCGAAGAGCGGCGAGGCGGCGAGACGGCGACGGGCGGGTTCCGGAAGCTCGGGACAGGAGGCGCGCACTATGTGCGCCTTGGCTCGAGATGCGGTGGTGGGGTTGGCGGTGGCGGAGGATCGACGGCGGGAGGCGGGCGGGAAGCTGGCGGCGCATTTAAAACTTCAATTGCGCCGAGAGAGCGGGAGAGTGGAGGGAGGAGAGGGGAAAGAGAGAGGAGAAGGAGGCAGTCCTGGGGCTTGCTTTTATAGGCTACGGGGGGCCCCGGAGGAGGAGAAAGGAGAGCTTGCCACGGCGGCTTTAATGGCGGGCGGCAACGGGGTTCGCAAAATCCGCGGAGGAGGGGCAAAAGAGGGGGCACGCAGAAGTGAGGCGGGACGGCCTTGACCGAAAGCGGACACGCAGTGGGCTAGGCTAGCCCGAGGGAGCGGGCAGGTGGCGAGAATTGCGGCGAGGTGACAGGCGGGCGGAGGCGGGAGGTAGGGGACGCCCAGGTCGGCGGTGGTGACAGTGGGGTCCGTGACGCCGCAAGCAATGCAAGAGTGGCGAGAGCGGGCGAATCTGAGCCGTCGATTCGATCGGACGATCGCCGAGAGGGGGGGGGGAAGGCGCGCGCGGAACGGGCCGGAGGAGATGGGCCGCGCGGGAAAACAGGGAATGGGCCGGGAAGATTCGGCCCAAGCCAGGGGGGAAATTCTAAGGATTTTTTATTTTAGAAAATACCAGAAAAGCAAAAGCATTTTTAGAAAATAGCTGAAGCCGCACAACAATTCTAGGAAAATTCACAGAAATCCCTTGAATTATTTATGACTTAGCAAAAATATTTTCAGCTTAACTATTGCTTTTAAGTTTTGCAATTAATTATTTTTAACATAAGGCAAAAGGAAAAACCAAATTAAAATCCAACAAAACTCAACTAAACCAACTTTAATTAGTTCAAGTTTTAATTAAGTCAAATTAAACTGCTTTTAAAATTCTAAATTACAAGTTAAGCTTTGGCAAATTAATAAAACCAAATGGTTCACTTTTAAAGTTTTCAAAATTTTCAAAAACTTAGGAAAATAGGGATGTTACATAAGGCCAGCCGCAAAGAAACTAATCGGCCAGATAATTTCAAGTGGCCTAGATCAGCTATAAAGGATGAGTTTGATGCTCGGAATCGTCATCAAGAAGACTTCCATGCAGCATCACCTTATCCGCCTTTTGGGCCACCAATGCCCGTCCCATGGGGTCCTTCTCCTATCGGTTTTCCTCCTTGTCCGCCATGGGGTTGGTATGGTCCATGGATGCCACCTCCAATGCCTTTAGGACCATTCCATCCGGGGTGGGTAGCACCTAGAAGACTCGTGTTTGATAGATTGTCACGTCCTAATAACGTCCGTTTTGATCAAAGAAATCGGTCTTACAATGGGAGAACTAACAAAGTGGTGAAGAAAGTGTATCGTATCAAAGGTAGTGACCGTTCGGGTGAAGAACCAGATGAGAATTCAAGGGCGAGAAAACCGAGTATCAAACAAGAAGAAGAGCAAACGACAACACCGCTATTGTTTCAAAAATCAGCAATGGGAAGCACATAGCGGCAACAATACCATAGAGTTCGAGATCGAGGCAAAGACGTCCTAATAATATAAGCGATTGCCATAGCTACAACACCCACGGGCACCGGCTCATCTCTGATAATGATACCGAGCAAACTGATTTACATGCTGGTTTTAAAGCACCAAAAACAGTGGGAAAACTTGGGGAAAAAAATGTCCTTATTGCCTGGGACAAAGCCACGACCTCGTTGGTGTCCTCCTGGGCTTTCTCATTCTCAAAAGAGGAGGTTGCAGCGGCTGCGAATGTACGAAATTAAGGAGGCTAGAGTAGAAAAATTGAGAGATGAGATATTTAATGAGATAAAGCCGATGGTTCCTATCCAAAAAGAATGGAGGGTGAAGATAGTTGAAACACCAGTTCAAGTGTATGATGATGATGAAGTTTATTTATTAGATCATGAAGGGTCTCCAATGATTAAGGATGACACTCCCCCTCGTCAAGTTATGGATATAAATATGGTATTTACATTACCTACCGAATTTCAGATTACTAGTGAGAATGTTGCTCAGTTGTGTCTTGGACCTAAAGAAGCTATCTTTGAGAAGCCTGAAGAATCGAGCCGACACTTGAAACCATTGTATGTTAGAGGACATATCAATGGTAGGCCGATTTCTAGGATGTTGGTTGATGGTGGGGCTGCTGTGAACTTAATGCCATACTCAGTTTTCAAGAAACTGGGACGAGAGGACAGCGAGCTCATGAAGACCAATTTGATGCTTAACGGTTTCACGGGTGAATCAACGGAGGCCAAAGGTGTTATATCCATGGAGCTTACTGTTGGGAGCAAGACTTTACCCACGGCCTTCTTTGTCGTGGACGTGCAAGGTAATTATTGCATTTTATTGGGTCGTGACTGGATACATGCAAATCGCTACGTACCTTCTACATTACATCAGATTTTAATACAATGGATCGATGATGATGTAGAAGTGGTTCAAGCAGATACATCGGCTTACGTTGCTTTGGCCGATGCTTTAGCTGATTGGCAGCATGGTAACGTTCAATGTTTAACAAGTTTAGACCTTTCTAGTTATGATTACCTTAGTGTCACCAAAGATGGTTTTGTACCCGTGTCTGTACAGCCGGCTTCCTCAGCTCGGCTTAGCAATGTGGTGTTATAAATGAATAAGGAAAATAGCTTACAATGGTTGCAAAGAAATGTCTGAGCAATATCGGTCAAATAAGAATGATATTTGTGAGGCTATTGATGATTTTGTGAAATAGAGAAATTAGGGCAAGGATTCTCGTCGGTGACCCATTGGAGGAGGTTGATATAGGCAATGGGACTACTCCTAGGCCGACATTCATAAACAAAAATATGCCTGCTGAACATAAGTGCAAAGTGATAGAATTGCTTAAAGAATATGTTGATTGCTTTGCCTGGGAATATCATGAGATGCCAGGACTTAGCCGAGAGCTAGTTGAGCATTGGTTACCTGTTAAGTTTGGTTTTAGGCCTCATAAGCAGCCACCTAGAAGGTTTAATCCTAATATATATGATCAAGTCAAGGAAGAAATAGGCCGATTGTTGGAGGCTGGTTTTATTAGGCCATGTAGATATGCTGAATGGGTTTCTAACATTGTTCCAATTGAGAAGAAAAGTACTGGTAAATTGAGAGTGTGCATTGACATTAGAGATCTAAATAAAGCCACTCCTAAAGATGAATATCCTATGCCTATAGCCGACATGTTGATTAATGATGCTTGGGACATAGAGTAATTAGTTTCTTAGATGGTAATGCTGGTTACAATCAGATTTTTATGGCCGAAGAAGACATGTCTAAAACGGCTTTTCGATGTCCCGGTTTTGTTGGTTTGTTTGAGTGGTTTGTGATGACTTTTGGTTTAAAGAATGCTGGTGCTACTTATCAAAGAGCCATGAATTTAATTTTTCATGATCTACTTGGTATTGTCCTAGAGGTATACATCGATGATATAGTAGTTAAATCGGATAGTATGGATCATCACTAAGCCGATTTATGTCTAGCCTTTGAATGGATGCGTCGATATGGTTTGAAAATGAACCCACTCAAATGTGCTTTTGGTGTATCGGCTGGCAAGTTCTTAGGATTTATAATACATAAGAGAGGCATATAAATAGATCCCATTAAGATAGAAGCTATAAAGAAGGTGAAAGCGCCACAATGTAAAAGGGATATGCAAAAGTTTCTAGGCAAGGTAAATTATTTGAGGAGATTTATATCTAATTTGTTTGGTAAAATCAGCACGTTTACTCCTATACTTCGGTTAAAGAAAGAGACCGAATTTACTTGGGAGGCAGAACAGCAACAAGCTTTTGAAGACATTAAAAAGTATTTGTCTACACCTCCTGTGTTGAGGGCGCCCAAAGCTGGAACACCATTTCGGCTGTATATTGCTACACAAGAGGGTGTCATCGGTGCTATTTTGACACAAGTATTGGACGGCAGGGAATATGTTATTACTTACTTGAGTAGACGCGTGCTGGGAGCTGAGACAAGGTATGCATTCATTGAAAGATTATGTTTATCCTTGTATTATGCTTGTTCCAAATTGAGGCATTATTTGCTGTCTAGCACTTGTGTTATTGCCTATCAAACCGATGTCATTAAGTACATGCTACAGCAACCAATTTTGAATGGTAGGATTGGAAAGTGGGCTTATGCATTAATAGAGTATGATTTGGCTTATGAATCTTTGAAGTCTATGAAATGCCAGATTGTAGCTGATTTCATTGTAGATCATAGGATCGATAGTGACATAGTGCTGGTTAATTATGTGTCTCTACGTCCATGGAAATTATACTTTGATGGTTCAGCTTGTGAAGAAGGACAAGGTGTTGGTGTTGTGCTGGTTTCACCTCGAGATGTCACTTTTGAAACATCGGTTTGTTTAGAATACTTTTGCACCAACAACTAGGCGAATATGAAGCTCTCTTGTTAGGATTACAAATTTTAGAGTCCATGGACGTAAAGAGTATAAAAGCATTTGGTGATTCCTTTGTTGGTGGTCGACAAGTGTCAAAGGTGTATCGGTGTTTTGATGGATCACTAAATAGCTATTTGGAAAAATGTTTGGGAATCATAGCAACTCGGATGATTTTACTATTAGCCATATATCTAGAGAAGAGAATATTAGGGCAAATGACCTAGCACGACAAGCATCCTGGTTATCAAGTTAAAAGGGTAAATTGTTCATGAAAGAGAAGCCAATGCTTGGAGGTGCTGCGATTTGTATGGCGAACAACATGATAACGGTTGGTACTTTGGGAACATCAAGTGTCAGCCGAGCCTCATATTTGGAGAAAGCCTTTAGTTAGTTATTTAAAAACCCTAGTCAATCTGTTGATAGAAAGCTTGACAAACATTAAGATATACATTGCTTGATGGAGAATTATATCGTCGAACCATAGATGGGTTACTTTTAAAATGCTTGAGTTCGGATCAATCTAAGGTTGCGATGGGTGAAGTGCATGAAGGCATATGTGGTACACATCAGTCGACTCATAAAATGAAATGGTTGTTAAGAAGAGTTGGTTTCTATTGGCCGACTATGTTAGAAGATTGTTTTAGATATTATAAAGGGTGTGAGTCATGTCAAAAGTTTGGTGATGTGCAATTGGCACCTGTTGCTATGTTACATCCTATAATTAAACCATGGTTGTTTCGTGGATGGGGTTTAGATTTTATCGGCCAAATACACCCTGCATCTTCTAAAGGTCATCGTTTTGTTTTAGTGGCCACTGATTATTTCACCAAGTGGACAGAAGCTGTTCCTCTTAGAAACATGACTCATAAGGAGGTGATTAGTTTTATTTTGGAGCATATTATTTATAGATTCGGCATACCACAAACTTTAACTACTGATCAAGGTTCATCTTTTATGTCTCACCAAGTGCAAGAGTTTGCCGAATCACATGGAATCAAGCTCCTTAATTCTTCACCTTATTATGCTCAGGCCAATGGTCAGGCCGAGTCAAGTAATAAAACTTTAATTAGGCTCATCAAGAAAAAGATAGAGGAAAATCCTAAGAGATGGCATGAGGTGTTGTCTGAAGCATTATGGGCTCACCGTATATCCAAACAAAGTGCTATAAAGGTAACACCGTTTGAATTGGTATATGGGCAAGAAGTTGTTTTGCTGTTGAGATATATTTGAAAGCTTCTAGAGTGGCCAGGCAAAATGGGTTGTCGGCTGAAGTTTATCATGATTTAATGATGGACAGGATAGATGAGGTTGCGAGATGAGAGATTAAAAGCTTTGAGAGAAATTGAAAAAGGTAAAATAAGGGTAGCCAAGGCCTACAATAAGAAGGTGAGGAAAAATCGTTTCAAATATGGGACTTAGTTTGGAAAACGATTTTGCTCATGGGCACAAGGATAATAAGTTTGGGAAGTGGTCACCAAATTGGGAAGGTCCATATAAAGTTGTAGAGATTGTCCTCGAAATTCATTTATAGTGCAAAATTTGCGGGAGATAGGTTGCATAAGGCTCTTAATGGTAAATATTTGAAGAATACTATCCAAGTGTTTGGCAAAATGCTTGAGAAGTACATGGCCGATGAGCTGTTGGTCATCGTCCTAAGAAATACACATATGGCCGGTGTTGATCATCGTCCTGAGAAACAATTGAAGATATTTTTGTGATAAGCGTATTTGTTTACCAAAAAGCAGGGGGCATGTGTTGGCGACAAGATTTAGCATCTTTAAAGGGCTTTAAAGACCTCTTGGGAGGTTCTGTTTTTCAATGCGGTATGTCCATGTGTTCCTTGGCGGTAGTACCGCATGCTGTTGGGTGGCATTTGGTCTTTGTTAAAGTCATAGTTTTCAGCAAGTAATAGCCAAATCGGTGGTACCGGCAAGTTAAGTGCGGAACTACCGCAAAGCGGTACTACCACAATAATGCAGTGGTACTACCGCAAGACACGTGATCTGAGTAGGTTCTTGATGATGTCCGATTAAAAATGGACGGGCCAGATCATTGTGAACGTTCGGACCGTCCGAGCGTAAAGGGACTTATGTAGCGTCCGATTGAAATCCAATGGCTCAAAAGCAGGTGAACGTTCGGACCGTCCGAACGTAAAGAGACTTGTGAAGAGTTCGATCGGCCATTTCAATCTGGACCATCCACATGGCAAAACACGAGTTTTTGAGGTCTTTTTAAGCATTTCAGTAACGCGGTAGTTCCGCAATATGAGGTGATACTGTTGCTCAAAGGTAATACCGAAGTTTAATGACGGTAATACCGTTTTCTTGGATCTATCGCCGGCGGCACTACCACACATATGCAAAGGTATTACCGCAGGTCACATGATCTGAGATGGATTCTTTGAGACGTCTGATTGAGATCGGATGATCCAAAAATAGGTAAACGTTCAGACCTCCGAACAGTGTCCAGATCTAACAGCTAAAACACGTGGTCCGATCGGCCATTTCAATCTGGGCCGTCCACGTGGCAGGGCGTGTGTCTTTGAGGCTTTTTAAGCGTTTTTGGTGAAACAGTAGTTCCATGGTGTGGAGCGGTAATACCGCACCAAGGTAGTACCAAGTGTTTTGTAGCGGTACTTAAATTCCAGAGAAAGTAGATCTGGTTTACATGAAGAGCGGTATGACCGCAGTTTGAATGGCGGTACTTCCGCATGGCGGTAATACCGTGTACTGTTCAAGATCTCCTCAGGAGCGGCCATGTGGCTCCATCATGGCCACTTAAGACCTCCCTAGAGGCCCTCACGTGGCGTCATCAGGACCGTTCAGGATCTCCTTAAAAGCGTCTGCATGGTTTCATCAAAATTTCATCAAAGGCGTTTACGTGGCTTGATCAGAGACGTCCAGGACCTCCTCGGAGCATGTACGAGGCTTGATCAGAACCACTCAGGACCTCCCACGTGAACTTCCCATGAGGACCATCAGTACAAATAGTGGTACCGGAGGCTAACTGGCGGAATTACTACTTCAAGCGGTATGACCGTGCATCCGTTAACGGTACTACCGCGGTACGGTTGTTCCGATTGTTATTTGGCTGAACTACCGTGTTTCGTTCAAGATATTTTCAAGACCTCCCACGCAGACCTTCCGCAAGGATTCCCTCAAGACTTTCCCGTGAAGATCTTCTATGTGGAAACTTACGTGTTTAGAATAGGAAAGATATGTCAAATATAGAAGGTTTGAAGATTGTAACCGAATCATATCTGTAAAAATTGGTTCGGCTAGGAGTCCTGAGCTCTCACGGCTAAGACCTGCCACCCTTTAAATAGAAAAGGGTCATGGCCAATTGTGACATCAACCAATCAAACAAATACCAATCGCATCTACTTTTATTCATAGTTCCTCGTAATCCTGTGCCTTTCCAACCTTTTTGCTTCCCGTCGGCAAGATCGCAAGATCAACCCGTGCAAACACCACCGCGATGCGCCACGACTAGCTCCGCCTAGGCACTACGCGTTGGTGACGTGATCCGGAGCGCCTCATCGCTGTCGTGATCGTCGTGTTGTGCGCAGCACAATTTTGTGCGCAACACCGTTATATCATATTGATGATTGCTGATATGAATTGAGTAAGATTGCTCATTAATTGACTATATGATTATTATGTGTGGAGATAACCCATGTTGAGAGGTTGAGGTCGTGGTTGTGGCCCTGGGCTTTACCAGGCTACACCACCGTTCGTAGTATGACAATAGTGAGTATCTTTAGAAGGGTTGTTCTCTTCCTTGAATTTACTTTGGTCACTCTTGTCCAGTTGGGCTTGACGAATCTTTCTTCGGTTAGTAGTTTTATTCCTATCGATGTGTTTCCATTGGCTTAATTTGATCTGTAACTCAATCATTGTTTCCCCAACCGATGAGTTATTCTTGTGGCTGGTGAACTTGGTTGATTATCAGATTTGACCTTTATATTGGAGTTTTGTCTTTCTCATAGGAAAACATGACCCACTTATTCGCTTGATGTTTTTGGTTAAAGAAATTGTCCTTTTGCAAGTCCTTTAGTACGTGGAGGCTTTAACTCAATGTATCTCTCTTGGGTATATTGAGTGTTGAAAATTAATGGTTCTCTTTTATGAAAGAAGATGTTAAACCCTTTAGCGATGTGTTGTCTTGGTTAAGTGAGAGGTTATAATCAAAGCAACTAATGGATATGATGTGAGTTATCAGGTTAGGTCTGCAGTGTGTGCATGAACGATCTTAACTAAGATCATTGAAAGGAAAATTGATTAATTTGGACGTGTCTTGCAGTAGTTCTTTATGAACTGTGATTGTGAGTATGACTACTTAATTGGAATCAATAGAGTTAATAAGAAGTGTGGAACATTGATGAAATAGTTGATCATTAGAATTGTTTAGATTGCTAAACTTGGTGGATTATTCGGTCTCAATGGATTAATCTAACTGTGTAGGCAGAGAGATATAAGGATGTGTTCGACTGTGGTCTTAGTAGATAATAATATGGAATTTTCTTTAATTGGCTATTTGATGATCTTATTTCTGCTGGTGGGAATACAAATAGAGAAAGGACCATCAATTCATCCATGGTTAAATAATCATCAATAGTTTATGATAACCTCTAGATTGAAATTAGTGTGAGCATTCCTAATAGGTGAAGGGTTGAAATTTGAAAGTGATTTATTCACGTGTGTTTCATGAGGATGAAATTGTGGCTGCATGCCCGTGTTAAAAGAGTTTTGCTCCGATAGTGCGGTTGGTGTATTAGATATACTCTAGAATGGGTTGTCTACTACAATCTTGTTGAGATAACAAAAATATTATGAAATAACCTACTGTGTTTCTTTTGGAAAGGTTTATGGTGGGATTTAATAAGTGACCTGTATTTGCACGACGGTGAAATTGTCGGATGATAGTATGCCTTTGATAAAAGTGTTCTGGAATAACCTTTTAAATTGTGTAGAAGGTTTCCTCTAAAATAAAGTGGTTGTTGTAGTGAGGTTGTAAGAATTTGGTATAATCCCAATTGAGGATGAGATGACAAGGTGGTACGTAACTTTTTGGTAAGCCTTTGGGACTCTTTAAAGGAAGAGTTGTCGATAATGAACCTTGTTAAGAGTGAATTATTCTTGATGTTAGTAATAAGTTCTACAAGAGATTGAGACGCGTTGGAGTGGTAATGAATCTTCTAGAGATAAAGTAAGTTTATTGCTTTTCGTAATCCCGGTTAAATGAAATATTTGGAGTTTTGCATTCGTGATCTTTGGGAGTTCATGATTTGTGTAGTAGATCTTTGGGAGTTCATGATTTGTGTAGTAATTGAAGCTAGTGTGAGCAATTTGACGTGTTGGGAAGGTTAGTTTGGTTTCTAAGTGATTAGCGTGATTTGGTTTTAAAGGCATTTCTTGTTTGGGTTGGTAAGTAATGTTGTAAACAAAGAAAATTGCTTCCTTTATTAACGAAAAATATGTGCCATAAGTATTTGAGGTTGGAGTTAGGAGTTGGTAATGCGTGTTGCGGTGAGAATCTTTTATTTTCAGCTAGTTCTTTTTTTTAAAAGAGTTTGTTTTAAAACAAGTTCTGTTGTGCGTCCCGGGTTAAAGGAGGTGCTCATTGTTAAAGTGAAGAGATCGAATGAAACAAGGAACAATAGTTCTATGTATTATGTGTAGGTCGTGTGGTTTAGTACCAAAGGGAACGTTGGCCCAAGGTACACTGGTTGTTTCTAAAAGTTGCAGAGATTTGGGAGATAGTGTATCGCTAGGATCGTCTTGAGTCTGGCGTGGGGAAGGGCGATCGTTTTGTATGATCTAGTGTCGAGGAGTCTTGGAAAAATCTGGAGTGTGAAGTTGCGTTAGGGCCGTTGACCCACAAGTAAGACCGTGCCTTTGAGTCATCTCTGTCGAGTGACTCGTGAAAGGGTGGGACGAGTAATACGGCATAACACGGCAGTTACGTCAAGGTTTGGTGGTCCCATAATTCTGAGAGGAAAATGACTTAGGAATTGGAGGCTCGCATGCGCGAGCAATATCCAGAGTTATTCACAGTAGTTACGTGGTAACGTTAGTAAGTTTAGCTGTGATTATACCTTGGCATAAGTGTGGTTAGAATTCGGGGTCAAATTCAGTTTAAGGGGGATAGAATGTAACACTCCAGAATGGAATTCGGAAGAAAACAAGTACTCAAAGAGAAGGATTAATTAGAATTTGATTTGGGAGAAGGATCTAATGGAAATTAGTAAATTAAGCAGTCAACGAAGGGGGAAACTAGCGTTTTATCTCAACTAGGGTCTGGGCTTTGGCCCATGAGGCCTCTTAGTGGCCGGCCAAGAGGGGGAGGTGCCCCTTTTCTCCCCCCAAACCCTAGCCGCCTCCCATTCTCTCCCACCTCTTGGCGCCACCCTCCACCTCCCCTTGGTCGACTCCTCCTTTGCCTCCAGAAGACACCTCCTCCCGGCGCCTCCATTCCTGTGAATCTCCTTCTTCACGCCGATCGAGGAAGAAGGCAATCTCCGTTGTGGTGGCGATCTAGAAGAAGGAAGAACAAGGAAAAGAAGGAGGAAGGGAAGAAGAGAGGAAAGGTGAAGGTGCGCGGTCTACGTCGCGGTCTACAGTGATTTGTGAAGGGTAACCGCTGTTCCCGTTGTTTAGATGTTTAATTAGTTTTGTTTTAGCAATGTCGGTATTAGAAATTTTCGCTCAGACAGATTAGTCATTCCTTTATTTATTTTGACGAGTGATATTGTTTATATATCTGTACCTATACTCTGGTCATCTGCTGTTGTTACTTACACTGGTCGGAGAAGACAATCTTCTCTCCGACATCCTTTACAAGGATTTCTGTTACTCTTTGGCAACGACTTCTAAGTCACACGTTGTATGGGTCCTAGCCGTGATCGTTCCATGAATGATTCCCACGCGTGACCAACTTTTTTTTCAAAGAAACATACAAGTAACCAGAGCATAATAACAATAACTTCATGTAGTAATTCATATGCCTAAGATTATGAAGACTATATTTCCTAATTTCAAAATTCTGTTCTACTCTTCTTTGGCTACTGGTCGGGACACGGAAAGCCTCTTAGTCGAAGTCTCTCCTTTTTTGCACGTGGTCCTTCCCACTGGAAGGAGCTTCCTAGCGACGGTTCTTTTCCTACAATCCTCGCTGCCAGTCGGACTTGAGCCGGAACACGTTTCAAGAAGTGTCTTTCATGTCTTTAGTTCTTTGTAGTTCTTCCGAGCAGTTTTCGATACTATATATAAATAAGATTGCTTATCATCCATTGCATACATTCTTGCATATTTTCATCAAAGCAAGTCTTTTTCCGACCATATACTGCTTTGTTTGGTGTTCTGATTATTACAAAACAGATCTACAACTAGTCGAAATCATAAATTGGTTTTGACCAAATTGATTTCCTAGTATTACTACGATCAGTTTTATAATTAGTATATGCCTTCAAAACAAAAAGAATGGTTGAGACTTCAAGTTCTCTTTTCTTGGCTTACTGCTTATATAGTAAAGTTCTTCTACTATAAATCAGTCGGGGGCTAGAGAATATATGAGTACTTTAAAAGTCAAAAGGATAAACAAAAGACTTGCTGATGGCAAAAAGGTAAGTTTTATACATTTCATAATTCTTATATTACAATGTCCTACTCCTGAATGTCTCTAGACTAATTCGTTGCATGATGGAATCCGACTTCCATTTCCTCTTGCAACCTTGTTTTCGAGAGGTTTCATTTCCTCGAGAAACTTGTTTGCATCTTCAGGCAAGTAGTTGAAGTCTTCTTCAATGTCTAGGAGATCGATGAAAGGTGATGAGGACATCAAACCTAAGGATGCAACCACTGCTTCGACCCGCTGCACTGCATCCTCTACTTCAACAACATCTTCTCCAATAAGACTTTCGGCTAATGCAATGCCATATTACTCAATTGGATCGAGCTACGTCTGCATGCCATGGTGCTACATCTACATGCCATGGTACTTATGTCTACATGCCATGTTGCTACTCCACGTGCCAAGCAAGAGTTCATGCTGGATACGTTTTGGAATCTAGTTCAGCCTCCGGAGACAGCACTGACTTCAAACGTGCATAACTTTCACATACGGAGTCCGTTGGAGGTCCATGAGTACTTGATGGAAAGCTTATTTCGTCATCTTTCCAATGAATCTATTCTCACCTCTAAATTCCTTCTGTGCACGTTGGAATCACCTAAAAAACATATCATATCACCTGTTTGGGCCAATTTAGGCCTTGCAATCGTACTCAACTTGGCCCATATGCCGGTGGGCCACCTAGGGCATGCGCACTGTTCACATGAATAGTACCATAAATAGTACCACCCCCTTTGTTCTTAGATATGTGCGGCTCCCCCTCCCCTATGTAAGGAGGCCGTACCCCTCTTGTTTACATGGATTTCGTTTATGTTTAGTTTGCCTTCATTGCAACTTGTATCTTGTGCGTGTGTCGACTAGACTACCCAGTCAAGATCCTTATTCAGAATCAACTCAATTTAAATATTTCACTTCCTATTTGCAATTTCAAATTGCCTTTTATCTCGTTCTTGCGTGCTTCTTCAGTGTATGCAGGAAGCGACCTTCGTGGTCAGGTCATCTAGGTATTCGTGCACGGTTGATAACGACTTGTCGAGCAGTTCAGCAATTGCATGGTTTCAAGCCTTGCGAGTTCATAGCTAGGATCGTGAGAGTTGAGCGACTACTACCGAATTTATCTTCTCATCGAAAGATCGGGCCAGAACAGGACCTCCGTGGTTCATCAGAAGGGTCGGAAGCCTTCAGTTTTGCCAACGCAAAACTAACTCCACTGGCCACGCCTTCTTTCATAGTCTGGGCATAGTTCTCTCGAGTAGTCTTAAGCAGACCCTTGAGATCTTCTAGAAGTTGGCCCAAGTAGTTTATTTTCTCTGTTGGATCTCTTAAGATAGGCGGACTTGATTCTGATCCCATATCAAAGATCATCTTGTTAAGTGCATGGATCTTTTCATCAAGACTTTGCACAAGAGTTGCCTCCTTATCCTACTCAAATTCAAGAGCCTTCTTTGCTCTATTTAGTGCTTAAGTTTGCTCTACACGAGTAAAACAAGTAGTAAGTAAACATAATTAGAGGCGGTTAATAAGTCAAGTCTACGACCGATTACCTTCATTATTCTTTTCAAGAGTCTCATGTCTGGTCATCACATCTGCAATTGACCGGTCCTTAGCCTGACATTCTTCTTCAAGCTAGGTTATTCTGGCTTTATCAGCCATGACCTCTTGAGGGCCTTCAGGGCCATCTAGCTCCACAAAAGGAGTTAGAATCACCACTAGATCTTGAGCGATCTGGCACCGACACCTACTCGGGGGCTTCCACAATCACTTTATCCTCAAGAACTTTGTCCTGATAAGTGCTTTGGACAGGACTTCCACGGGTGCCTGGTCCCTAGGAATATTCAGTCGAAAGCGACCAGGAATGCCAGAAGATCCATACAAAACAAAGAAAGGAAGCTCAAAACTCCAAATCATCAAAAACTATTAAAAGTATGCACTCATATGACTTTTTCATTTGTACATATCTAGTTGATTTTTTGGTTTTGACCTTGAAACACGGTGGAATAAATTCCGTACCGCTAGCCTTCCTTTTCTTCTCAACTAATTTCACTGGCTCTAGGCTCGTAAGGTTGGTTAAATCTCTCACATGCACCGACATGAGGTCAGAAGCGATATTCTCGACCAGTTGGTCGAGGATAGCGTCCCGGACCATCGGGTCGGAGGGTATGGTTTCATCGACCTCTAGATCAATTATTTCAGTAACAACTATTAGGTCGTGAACGACCACTCTAGGGTCTTCGATTTCCGCAGCTCTACTCTGTGGGCCTTCAGTCTTTTCCACCTAAATCAAAAAACAAGTTGGTTAGGTGATGAAATTTTCTATATATATATATATATATCTTCTTTCAAATGCTCTTTTACCTCGGTAGAATAATCTTCTTCTAATGCCTTTGGGCAAGAATCGGTCGAGAACCACGGTAGGATCACGATCCTCACCGAGTTGTATGACTTCGGTCATCCACCACCTACAAAATTAGAGCGAGATCAATAAACTGACGGAGGATATATATATATATATATATATATATATATATATATATATATATATATATATATATATATATAAGATAAAGGACAATTGATTATCTACCTTAAGTCTCGCTAGTCTCTCTTGGATGACTATCACCAATATCTCGGAAATCGGCCTTCTCACTAGGCTCCTTAGCGCGAATCATTTTGATCCGCTCCTTGACCTCGTCAAGAGAAAGGGCTTCAAAAAACATAGAAGAGATTTTAAGGTTTCACGATAATCGGTTAATAAGTTATACTTGTCGAAGCTTACATCAAGACTTACCATCTCGTGAGTCCGTGATTGCTTCATCGACCAATGAACGAGTAGGGATTGAGTTGAATTTTAGAGGACTAATTAGGCATATGGTGAAATCCTCACCACATGCGGAAGTCAAGCCCTTGATCCTTAGATCTCGAATGGCATCACGCATCTCGACCATCCTGTTTTCTCCACGGTCCCCCTCCACTTGGGATTCTCGTTAGCCTAATCCGTAGTAGAGGCCGTCGTCACTAGTAACCTTCATGTAAAACCAGTTCTTTTTCCATGACAACCTAGAGGACTTCGAGTACATTGGGATGTACTCATCGGCCTTCCGTCATGAAGGCGCAAAGTGCATTCTCTAGGATCCTTGTGGATCTTCCTAACATCGCCATCAGATAGAAATACCTAAAGAGCTTCAAGTTTGGTCATACTCCTAGATGCGCCTCACATAGGTGGCGAAGATACTAATGTTGGCGATGGAGTTGGGGCCAAATTCACCAACTCCACCTCGTAGTACTCGAAGCGCGGGGAGAATTTGTGCACTAGCACCTCACCGCACTCGATGTAGGCGAGAAAACTAGGATTTCCCCATCTTTGGCTCGAAAAATGCTCTCCAATTTGCTAACCTCCATTTGATCATATTCCTATCCGGGAGCATTACGATCTTTTCGATTGCCTCAAGCTTCTTCTCACTCGAGATCGAAGCCATCCACTTTGTGATTTGCTCGAGCATGGTGAAATTTCTCAAAGGGATGAGGCTTTGAGGTCGACAAGACAACAAGAGGTTAGAAAGGTTTTCTTGGCAAGGAACTAAAGATGATTGAAGGAAGATCTGAAAGCGTAAAAGCTCTAAAGCCCAACAATGGGGATTTTATAGCTTTAGATCTTTAACTGCAATTGGGAGTTACCAAAAGTCTAACAGACAAAACCTTTTTGTCCAACAGACAGAAAAACTCTTTAGTTCTCAAGGCAAGTTCTCAATTTTAAAGTAAACACAGACCACCTCGTATGTCATGACATTAAATGAGGGTGCGCCTGATACAACTTCATCGGAGGAAGGTGTTCACATGACTGTTCATTTAAAGTTTGAGGGCTAGCAGACGAGGATTAAAACCTCTATGTATTACTTTAATACTTGATAAAAGACCATACATCTTCATGGTCGTAACCCCTAAGGCTAACGACCTCACTGGTCGTGAGGATTCCAGAGGTTACATAATGGGTACCCTGGTCGAACATGGTCCTGCGCCTAGTCTTCGACCAGATAGCTGCTCGGGAAAGCTATGAACTAGTATCTGGATCTGAATCCAGGTATATTCTTTACCGTGTGATGAATGGAACACATGTTGTATACTCCAAACCACGCGATGTTACATAATCCTAAGACACTAACAACAACCGCCATACGGTTGAGTGTCTCACAGACACTTAACCGCAGAGCAGTTGACACATTATCAACTGTCGCCTCGCTTTGACCAGTCACGACACTTCACAAGGGACGTCTTCTCTAGGAGTAACTACCACCTCTTCAAAAGTTATTTAAGGATGAAGTGCGGACAACAGGAGGAGGATCTGAAGCATTAGAGATCATCGAGCATCGATTAAGCGGTAAGAATCGGCCTTGGATTCGTGCTTTAAGTCTGATTAATTAGCGTAGCAAGCATCATACTCAGTGTAATTAGGATTAGTCCCCAACCGGGTTGTAAACACCCCTGTAAATCCAGTTCATATCAATAAAGAGCAGCCCCGTTATCTCCCAGGAGATCTGTGTCATTTTCCTCTATTTTATATCGTAAGATCGGCGACTTGATCGTTGATGAGAGCGCATCTAGTCGATGGCCAATATTTTTCTGGATTCGCCCGATACCTCTAGCCGAAACTAGGAAACCGAGAAGTTTTCCAACAGAAACTCCAAACACACACTTTTCCAGATTTAACTAGAGGTTATGCCTTCTCAAGTTATCGAAGGTCTCTTGTTGGTCGAGAATGTGATCGCCAGCGTTGATGCTCTTCACGACCAGATCATCAACGTAGGCTTCTATATTTCGGCCTATCTTTGGATTAAAGGTTTTCTGTATCAACCTTTGAAAAATTGCACCAGCATTTTTGAGACCAAATAACATCTTAACATAGCAGTAAGTGCCGTATAGGGTGATGAAAGAAGTTTTCTCTTCATCTTCTTTACACATATTAATCTGGTGGTACCCTGAATACGCATCTAAAAAACTTAATAACTCGCACCTGAAAGTAGAGTCTACAAGTTGGTCAATGCGTGGAAGGGGAAAGTCATCCTTTGGACAAGCTTTATTATGATATGTGAAGTCAATACACATTCACCACTTCCCATTATTTTTCCTAACCATTACAGGATTGGCGAGCTACTCAGGGTGGTCGACTTCGCGAATAAATCTAGCCTTGAGGAGCTTGTCAATTTTCGACTGGATTGCCTCCTTCCGATCAAGTGCAAAATGCCTTAGCTTCTACTTGATCAGTTTCTTGTCAAGCTAGAGAGCTAGCCTTTGCTTGATCACCTCCCTAGGGACTTCGGGCATGTCGGACGCTTACTAGGCAAATATGTCCCGATTTTCTCTTAGGAAGGAGATGGCGACTCTTTCTATTTGTGGACAAGTCTTGCCCGACCAAGATTTTTCGGGTAGATGCGTTAGTGTTTCCTGACCCAGGCGGCAACTTGGCGCTTTCCGAAGAAGCACCGTTGTCAAATGGTACTTTCTTTGTCTGGTCGGAAGGCTTTGATGTCATCTTTGGCCTCGAGTGCTTGACCTGCACGGTAGGTGGATTAGCTTCTCTGGTCAAAAGATTATCGACCAGCTCTAAGGATTTTCGTTCACATGCGTAAGCTATTTTTTGATCTCCTCGAACCGTGATGACCTTCTTTGGTCCTAGCGTTTTCAAACTCTGATAACCATAGTGCGTGGCTATCAAGAATTTTGCTAAAGCCATACGACCAAGGATTCCATTGTATGCGAATTCAAAATCCACCATATCAAATGGAAATTTTCTATTCGAAAGTTGTTGGGTGTTCCGAACGTAGCTAGTAGGGAAAGCTGTCCTATCGGTTTGGCGGTAGAACCAGAAACTATACCATGGAAGGCATATTTCACAGGTTTCACCTTTAACTTGGGAACTTGCATCTCTTCTAACGCTCCCACAAATAGAATATTTAGAGAACTACCTCAATCTATTAGGACTCGATTAAACTTACAGTTATTAATAGTAGGTTCAACGACAATAGGGAACCTACCTGGCTGAGTCGAAGGGATGGAGCAGTCTTCTTTGCTGAAGGAGATTACAGTTTTCGACCATCTGGATAGCTTGACGGTGATTTGAGGCTCAACAAGGTTGACCTCCCGCTCCATGGCCTTCAGATGATGCCTTGATTCGTACGAAGAAGACCCACCAAAGATCATATTGACCGTATGTTGAGGCTCCAGGTACTCCATTTCTTCATCGCCGTCTTTTTTCTTCTTGGAGCTCGTTTCCTCGAGTTCCTGTATTGAGGGGAATGGACCTTTATCTATATAGTAATCTTTCAGCTTCTTTTGCCAGACTCAGTAGGAGCGCAAGTTATGCCCTGCCTGCTGGTGAAGTGGACACCACTTCTTGTTCTTCTTGTATCCCTCGGTCGGAGCTTTTGCTTTGCCTCGACTAGTGTAATCATTCTTACCCTTAGTAAACTTCTCAGGAACCGTAAGAACTTCCTTATCGCCAGGTCTGCGGTTTCTCTTTTTCTTGAGAGCCTTCTTATGCTTCTTCTCTGATTTATCCAAGCCAGGATGGGGGATTTTATCCTTCCGATCAATGGCCTCACACCATTCAACGCTTCGCGCTAGCGGGCTGATTTGTCGGCCATGTCAAAAAGTTCGACGATCGTTTGTGGAGGGTTAGTTGCGATGTCCTCCGTGAAACCGTCGATTCCTTAGACTGCTTTGAAATATTGGATGACAGAAGATTATGTGACCTCTGGTATTCAATTACAAACCTGGCTAAATCTTTTGATGTACTGACGAAGAGTCTCATTGGATCCTTACCGGATTCGGTGAAGATCATCCTCCTTTCTAGGGCGGTCTTACGTGTCTTGGAAATTCGCAACCAGGAGGTCACAAAGTTGCTCCTAAGTGTAGATCGATCCGACCGGTAGGTTAAGTAACCACGACCGGGCAGACCCTTCAAGTACCGTGGGTAGATAGTTTACCATCATGTTTTCATCACCACCGGCAGACTCGATGGCGGTGGTATAGATTGGAAGAATTCTAACGGGTTCTGAGTCCCATTGAACTTATCGAGTTGGCGGTCGGAACTGTTTTGGCCAACGCACACCGAGTCCTCACGGAGAAAGCTCGACAACCTGTAATTGATTCATGGCGCCTTCTTTGGAAGGGCGACAGATTGTAATTGGTTGGAGACCGGTTTCTAAAATTGGAATGCCGGAGCTCCGTTGTCCCGATTCGGTCATGGATGTTGGTATGATGCATTCGCCCGCTTGCTTGGTTTAGATGATGTCAGAGATCATCAGGGCCAAGCGATCGCTCCTCTCGACGAGGTGAGGGAGTGGCTGCTTGAAATAGCCTTCTTCCCTCGTGACTCCTTGGTCGGAATCATCGAGGTGGCCTCGGTATCAATTGGTCTTCAATCCGACCATGCTGCCTCTCGAGGGAGGAACGTTGGGATGAAGTTATGGTTTGACTTTGTGAATTCTTTTATTCCCAGTACGCTTCCATTCGTTGCATGGTTTGCTAAAGAATTTCTTATACCTGACCTACAAGTTGCACAAAGCTTGGGGTCTCTGCTAGAGCAGTCTGAATTATTTAAAATATTCTAAACCTTGCAGATTTTGTACCGTGCATCGAAGGTCTCGGAGGATTCATGCGGCGGTGGGTGTTCAAGATCTGAACTTCCCGACCTTCGGTTGGTTCCGTCCAATCCGTTACTCTAGGTGGGGGTACAACCGAGCGAATTGGCGATGGGCGTCTATCGGTTCATTACCTCGGCATTTGGTGCTTGATGACCAATACCATTTCCACCAAACATGCGGTCTTGAACTTTTGTCACCTTTTTTCACGGTCGAAAGGATCGGGCTTGCAGAGGTCCTTGGATATTCGAGTGGTCGAATGGTGGTTCCTTTGAGAGCACCACATGTCGTAGCGGCGTATCTGTTGGGTCACGGGGTAGGCTACGATAGCTACAAACAAATATTTGTACCACGTGAACCGGGATGCCAAGCAAGTAGATGATCGCGATCGTTACCAGCAGCAAGCAGAGCGGCGGAAGAAGGATTGGAGCACGGTCCAGCGAAGAGCGCGTCGATGAAGCGGTCGTGAGTCGATCATCAATGTCCTCACGCAGTCGATCGTCTCCTCCGGCAATGTCTGCGGTTCCTTGTGAAGATCGCGGATCGTCCTCAAGCGCAACAATCGTAGTAAGCGCCTCTACGGTATCCACACGCCCGGGGAAGGAACAACGAACGTCGATGTGCGGCACCAGACTAAGTGCGGTAGAGCTCTCAAGGAGATGGCGGCTAGGGTTTCGGTGGTGTTTTCGCACCCTCCCAACAGCCTTATGCACCTCCTTATATAGTGCTCGTGATGGATCCTATCCAAACACTTTTACGAATCGTATTCGTACTGGTTTGTTCCAACCCGTTAAGTGTGTGACCAGAGGTTCATGTGTAGCTTCGGTTGTGATTGGAAACTATTTCCGATCACGAGTCGATGCGGCTCCTAGCGTAACATATCGATTCCCGAATACACACAAATTATATCGAGCGAACCTTAATGCAATATGATCTCGACTAGGTCCTCATCACTTACGACTAGGTCCTATTTTATACGACCGATTCAGTATTTGGTCACGACCAGCTCGTAATTGCTTCGACCACTCTGTGACTACGTTCGACCGATCTCGACCAGCTTGTATCAGATACGACCGAAATTCAGAATCTGTTGAACTAAGCGACCTACGTGTATACTCCATTTGCCTCACGATGTCTGGTGAACTCCGGTGAGATGTTGTGTCATCCATGGGTATTCAATACTTTCGATCGAGTGTCGATAACTTTACGTGGTGAACACTTCGACTACTAGTGGCATGGCCATGCACTTTCTTTATCCGATCACAACGAGGGGTCGAGACATCTCTCTGTTATGTTAGGAGGGCAAATCCATATCCGACCGGTCACATTCCTCTCCATATTTGAGCATACCCGAAAGCTACCTTTATAACTACCCAGTTACGGTGTAGCGTTTGGCAACCCCTAAGAGTGCTCTTACACATGTAGGAAACCATGCTGATCTCAGGTCTAAGGATTATACATCATCATTGCTTGAGACCAACTAATGACACATAGATTCATAACAATCTCAATAGTGCCTCAAGGTGGGTCTTATCCAACATCATGTTCTCTAACATGTGTCCATATTATTGGTTTGATATCTCCATATCTATGACTCGTGAAACATAGTCATCAACCAATACATATGCTAGTCTATTCATATATGTCCTCATATGTTTACGACCAGGGATCGTATAAGAATAATTATCGCAGGAATATAGAGTTTCACAACCAAGTCACATACTTGATAATAAATATTAACAATATTATTCTAGGAACAAGATAACACATTATCCAATGTCATGAACATAATGAAATATAATCATCTCTATGATTGCCTCTAGGGCATATTTCCAACAGTATCCTCATCAATCCGGTCGATTTCGCTAATGTCTGCGACATGCGAGCCGGCAGAGGAGGAGGATGATGACATCCCGTTTTCTTGCATGGCGCAGATGCATCCATCCATGTCGAGGTTGGAGTACTCCACCAAGTTGAACCAGTTCTTCTTGTCCCAACTTTCTGCCATAGCCGCATGAGCGATTATGAGGAATGGGCGAGGATTTGATGAGTGAAGAATTTCTCCAAGAAATCTATGCCTTCTTCTCCACGGACGGCGCCAGAACTGTCGATGATCGAGTCGCCGATCTTACGAAATAAAATAGAGGAAAATGGCACAGATTTCTTGGAAGAGAATGGACCGCTCTTCTTGATATGGTAGCTATTACAAGGGGTGTCTCGACACCGGGGTGGACTAATCCTAATTACATCAACGTAATGCTTGCTATACTATTCAATCGATTTGAAGTGTGAATCTAATCTTGATTATTTGCTCTAATCCGATGCAAGGCGATCCTCCTCCTTTCGTCTGCGCTCCATCCTTAAATAACTTCCGAAGAGATGGCAGTTACTCCTAGAGAAGACGTCTGTTGTGAAGTGTCGCGACTAGTCAGAACGAGGCGTTGGTTGATAAGTATCAACCGTTCTGCGGTTGAGCATCTGTGAGACACTCAATCATACGGTGGTTGTTTGTCAGTGTCTTAGGATCATGTAACGTCGCGTGGTATGGAGTATACAACATGTGTTCCATTCATCACATGGTAAAGAATATACCTAGAATCAGATCCAGCTATTAGCTCATAACTCCTGCGAGCAGCTACCTAGTCAGAGACTAGGTACAAGACCTTGTCTGACTAGGGTACTCATTATGTAGCATCTGGAATCCTTATGACCAGTGAGATCGTTAGCCTTAGGGGTTGCGACCACGAAGACGTATGGTCTTTTATTATGTATTAAAGTAATACATAGAGATTTTAATCCTCGTCAGGTCACTACCCGGTATTTTGGAGAGGATACCAAAATACCCCTTCTCGATCCTTCTCCAAAGACTGAGTCCAATCGTTGTGAAGTAATCTCATGCTTCGCCAGGTTGATCAATGACTATTTTCATGTCGGTAAATCTCTTCCATATGGCTCATATCGGAACCACCATGGCACTCGCACCAACTCCCAAGTCACTTGATGCAACCCGTCGCACCGAACTTCACCGGACATCCTCGATCGTTCTAGACCACATCTCTCCTAGCCTAGTCTCGATCATCATTGTTATTGACCATCGTTGACACCAAGCCATGTGCATGACAATAGACCGACAAATTGATTTCGAGTACAAGTTCTTTGCAACCTGACCCACGTTAGCGAAAACATGCATCATGCAACACCTATGCACTAAATCCAATAACTTTGGTCAATCCTACGAATTTCATCGTGTTCCCAATGCATGAACACCCTCTGCCAGTCAGATCGCCAAGCTACAGGTTCGATCGCTGCCTGGCCGGTATGAGCACTAGGCTACCAATGTACCACTAACCAATGGCGAGTCGGACCTTTCGAGGCGAGGGAATTTTCCCATGTCCCAAACTTGCATTCTGTTTTAAATTTTCAAATTCTATCTAGTTTTTACTCGAAACTCCTTTTTTAATGTAATCAAGTGCAAATGCATCCTCTCACCTTCCTACACATGATTTTTTGTTGATTCAAAAAATTCAATTTTTAACTTTAATTTGGTTTGACCGCGCATGTGACCGATCGGCATTTGTGCCCTAGCAGACTAATCGCCAACCCAAGGCCAGTATCACTGCCGGTCATCGGCCGGTGCAACTGCCCATAGGGCCGGTCAGATCGCCTCTACCTTGACAACAGCTGAACTTTCCAAAAACGAGGGTTTTTCTAAACACATCAATACTATTGCCAATCGTTCAACATGCTAAGATTATAATTATCTACCCATAATCTCCCCATTACGTTATAACGTCATGGAAGAAATACGTAACGTCACAACACATCTAGATCAAATAAATTTCCAAAAGTACATCAAGAGACCATGCTAACTTCCGAACCGTCTGACAACATGTTTTTCGTTTAGCGCGCACGTGTGTAGCAGCCCATGTTTTTCACTTGCTTAGGAGTCTAACCAGATTCGGACTATCAAGAAGATGTTAGAAGAACAAAACATCCTGAATCTGGTACGGTTAGCATGGTTGAAAAATCCAGCCTTGTGCAAATCAAAGCTGCCTCGTGGCATGACCATTCTGGTTATTTTGGGTTCTTGTTATATATGTTCCGATCTGTCTGGTTGTGCATGTTCATTTGAACCTGTAGTTGGCCAGGTGCTTGATACTCATCTTGATGTGGGGTGTTAGTTGCTTCTTTATCCTTTTTTTGGTCGCGTGTCCCGTGTCCGTAGTGAGCTGTAGTCTCACTACGTAGTTGTTCCTTACCGTAAAATTTTCCTTTTCGTAACGGGGTCTGCACCGGCTTCCTGAGCGTCCCTCTTTCTTCTTCGTATTTGTTTAGCTTTCTAATAAAATCTGGACAAAGATTTTTTCCTAGGAGTTAATAGGTTACCCATGACTATTGAATGTGCATTAATAATGCCTTTTCTATTTGGACATTTAGTATTAAAAGAAATAATATATTTGGAAAGCACCTATTGTTAATATTGAAACATATATTGCTACATATCCATACGTAAAATGGCAGTACGTGAAGCTAAAGGTGACATTGGCAAACATGTGACTACATATTTGTAACATATCGTGCACGAGCCCATATCATTAACATATCATTTGTGGTGTAGAATAACAAGGAGCGTAAAGTGAAATTTTCTCATTTATGCGCATTTCATACCCGCACCCTTCAATCCACAGTATTTTTAGACCTTCCATCAATGATGTTAGGTACACATCAATATCATTCATATATTGCTTTAGCCCTTGGATAAGTATCGATGGCAAAATATACATATGCTTCGTACACAACCAAGGAGGAAGGTTGTGAATCTGAGAGGGCCACGGGCAAGTGCTATGTCATTTGCTCATATTACGAAAGGATTCATTCCATCTACTCAATCCAAACTTTATATTCCTCGGTTTCGCATGCGAAGTCGCAAACCTCCTATCGATATTTCTCCACTAGGCGGAATCGTGAGTGTCTTAGCTTTCCGTCATTCTTACGCTCCTCCGAGTGCCAAAGTTGTAGTTTTGCATCCTTTAGGTTCGCAAAAACCACTTCAAACAGGAATTACAGGAAGATACCACGCCACCTTAGTAGGAGGTCCTTTCTTCACCTCGATGCCCTCACCTTCATCGATTGATTCTTACGCTTGTATCGGGATCGTTGCATACCGAATATACATGCATGTTTGCATACTCATTACGGTAGAGGATACGATCGTTCGGACATGCATATATTGTTTCTACTTCCATTCCCAATGGACAAAGAACCTTCTTGACTTTGTAGGTGGTTTTGGGTAACTCATTTCCCTCTAGAAGCATATCGCTAAGAGACCTACTTGTGCCCGTGAAACTCTTGTCGGACCAACCGTTGCTTACGTTGAATTTCAGCAGTTCAAGCACGGATGACAACCTTGTGTATTCTAGCTTACAGCTTGGGAACAAAGGTTTCTCTGAGTCCTCCATTAAGCCCCGGTATTTAACATACTCCCTCTCATCACAGTTCTCTTCTGCATCGCGAAACATCTGATCTAGATTGTCATCGTGTAGCCTATCCGAATCGGAACCACAATCGACATCATCCGTGACATATCGTTGACCGTCGGTGATGTCATTATTACTACCTTCTTGTATAATATGCTCTTCACTGTGACTGGTCCAACGTGTATATCCCTTTTTGAAACCCCTTCGAATCAAGTGTATTTCGATCTGCGCTCAGTTCTTAAACATCTTCAGATTCTCACTATTAATGCATGGATAGTACATATATTCCACCCTATTATTCAACATATCCTCTTCGGTAGCTCTTGAAAAAACAAACACACCATTAATGTACTCTTCACTCACACGGTTGCTAGCACACATCCGACTTTGGTCCATCTCTCACAAGCATATAACAATTTGGTGTTAAATATTGAATTAATTAATTAGTATCTTGTAGATGCAATTTTTGATATGTCATTTGAAATATGTATTTCTAATGAACTGAAAAAGCCACCAATGCACCCAAGGGGCAGGTTGTTAATCACAAACACATTATAGATAGCCCATGTCCAACTTGGATGGCAAGAAGCCATGCAACACTTGCAAAACAACACAAAAGTTAGATCTAAACCATCTTCAATTACATCTTAACCGATCTAAACCATCTTTAATGCTCTTTTTCCCAAGCTAGATCTAGAATATAATACAAGGAACAAAGTAATTACGTACTAACTAGTGATAGTCAAAAATAAATTACCAAATCAGCGGTCTCCTTTCACCAAATTGCCTCAAAGCCTCACCTCCATCGTGAAGAACGAGAATAGGCGATAATTTAAAGGCGGATCGACTGTAAGGGTCGGGTCTATAATAAATGAGATTATCACAAATGGTTTTTAATACAAACCGTCTATGAAGAGAGCGAGAAGTCAGACGGTTCATGTTAAAAACCATCTATGATACTTCACAGACGGTTCTAAACAAGAACCGTCTGTGATATTTCGTAATATCACAAACGGTTCTTGTTCGAACAAATGCGTGAAGTATCATGCAGCGGTTTTAAAATGAGCTGTCTATGATATTATCTCTTCACAGACGGTTTTTAGCGTAGAAAGTAACACAGATGGTCACTAACCAAAACCGTCTGTGATTGTGTTTAATACAGACGGTTGACCACAACCATCTGTAATGAGGTGTCTAGTATTAGCTTTTTTGTAGTAGTGAATTTTTCAACACACTAATATTATGATTATCTATCCATCATCTCCCCATTACGTTATAATGTCATGGAAGAAATATGTAACGTCACAAACACATCTAGATCAAATAAATTTCCAAAAGTACATCAAGAGACCATGCTAACTTCGAACAAATCGACAACATGTTTTTTAGTTTAGCGGCATGCGTGTGTAGCAGCCCATGTTTTCACTTGCTTAGGAGTCTAACCAGATTCAAGCTATCAAGAAGATGTTAGAAGAAAAAAAAACATCCTCGGATTAAAGACAATTACATCCTCAAGAATTGTTGGTTGCTAATAGATGATACCACTTCCCAGTCGGAATACCTACGCGTCCATGTTACTTTCTGAACATAGCAACATCCAATTACCTATCGACAACATCCAGGTAATTGGATGTCCTGATGATCTCCTTGCATCCATACTTTTTAAACTTGTAGGGGCTTAATGAGGTTGCCGTAGCTCTTGTCTCATCCTTCTCATGTTGCGTGGGCGACCCCGAAAGTGGTTGGGGACTATGAACAATATATATGGAACCGAGGAACATAAGGTTAGGGTTGAGTCAGATGGAATGAATCCTTTCGGTAACATGAGCGGCCGACATAGCTTTTGGCTTTGTGAATCTATGTATGTACAACCTTCCTCCTTGGTACGTGTATGAAGCGGAAGTACATTTTGATGTCACTACTTATCCAAGGGCGAAGCAACACAGGAATGATATTGATGTGTACCTAGCACCATTCTTTGGAAGATCTTGTGACCTTTGTGGAGCGAAGGAATGCAGGTATGGGATGCGTACAAGCGAGAGAACTTCACTTCTGGCGCCATGTTGTTACGCACCATCAATGATTTTCTTGCCCTTGGTAACTGTCAGACTTCGGTACAAAGGAGCCAAAGCACTGTCCGCACTACTTAGATGCTCTGAGAGTGTATGGCTGAACAACTTCGCGCAAAAGCGTGTATATCGTCCATGTAGGTTCCTTCAGAGTCACCCATACCGCAAGATGAAAAAATAATTGACGGAAATAAGGAGAACGATCCAGCTCAAGGGCTTTTAGAGGAAAGAGGTCTATGATATGGTTAAAGATATCGATGTTGTGCTTGGGAAGGGCGTAAATTAAGAACCCGTGAGAAGAACATCTAGAAGAAGCGGTCAATTTTTGGGACTTGCCTTATTGGGAGCACTTAGAAGTTCGCCCTTTGCATCGGCGTCATGCACATAGAGAAGAATGTATGTGATAGCTTGATTGGTCTCTTCTTTGAACATTAGTGGCAAAACATAGGATGGTGTTAAGCATGGCGTGACTTGGTTGATATAAACATAAGGTGAGTTAGCAGGAAGAGACCGTCTGAGACGAGCGTACCTTCCCCGACTTGCTACACTCTATCCAAGGCCGAGAGATTTGAACTATGCCAGAGCTTGCATGGAGTGAAAGTCACATCTGGTTACTCCGCTAACATTAAGAACCTTGTTTCTATGCAAGATTTGAAATTAATTGGTATGAAGTCTCATGATTGTCATGTGCTGATGACACAAATGCTTCCTGTTGCAATTAGAAGTATCTTGCCGAACAAGGTCCGAGTGGCAATCTTGAGGCTGTGTTATTTTTTCAACTCAATTACTTAGAAGATCATTGATCCCCAAGGACTAGATGCTCTGCAGGCCGAGGTGGTGACCACTCTATGTCATCTTGAGATGTATTTCCCTCCGTCATTTTTCGATATCATGGTCCATCTCATTGTTCACCTTGTGAGAGAGATAAAGATATCTTGACCTGTGTTCTTCGTCATATGTACCCGTTCGAGAGGTAAATGGGAATTCTCAAGTCCTCGTCACGGAATCGATCTCGTAGGAGGCGACATCATCGAAGGTTATGCAACCGAAGAGGTCATTGAGTTCTGCGTTGACTACATGGCTCGGTGGAACCGATAGGTGTGCCTCTATCTCGCCATGAGGGAGATGGATGGTATCGGGACCATCGGAAGAAATCAATAACTCCCGATCTGGATCGTGCGCTCAAGCCCATTTCATGGTCTTGCAACACATGACCCAAGTGTCCCGTACATCGATGAGCACAAAGACATGGTGCATATGAATCCAAACCGGTCGGAGGTTTGGATCACGAGAAACACAACTGGCAGTCGGTTCAGCGAATGGTTAAAGGTGCGAATCACTATGAGGTCATCAAGTGATGATCTGTTGCTATGGTTGTACGAGGGCCACAATTTACAATTGTCGCATGGCAAGGATCGACATAAATGGGTACACATTTTATCTGGCATTCGGGATAGGAAGAGCATAGTCCGAAACGGCGGTGTCCGTATAGATGCATTCAAGACCCGATGGGATGAGGAACTCCTACTATGGGCAAATAGAGGAGATATGGGAGCTGGACTACATGCTTTTCAAGATCCCCTATTTGGTGCCGTTGGGTCCATCTCCCACAAGTGAAGGTCGAAACAAATGCGGTGTCACTACTGTGGACCTCGAACGTGTCGGATACAAAGATGAACCATTCGTACTGGCTAACCAAGTTGTTCAAGTCTTCTATGTAACCGACCCGGCAAATAAGAAGCGCCACGTAGTTCTTCATGGAAAAAGGAGGATTGTCGGAGTTGAGAATGTAGTGGACGAGGAAGAATACAATCAATTTGACGAGTTGCCTCCTTTCGGAAACGGCATTATGCTCGAGGAAGAACCAAGTGAGGAAGCTAGCTATATGCGCGTCGATCATCAAAAGGCCTATATCTTAATTAAGAATTTACTCCAATGTAATTAATTTATTCCATAACATCATGTGTTATGGACTTGTAATCTCTCATATATTTTGATGTCAACGTGAAATTGTCATGTGTTGATGTGTTATGGACTTGTCATATTTGATATTGATGTCAATGTGGACGTACATTGTAATGTGGAGTATCAAAATTGGTTTCACTTGATTTGGAGTTGAGTTGAATTAGATATAAAATTTTGAAGTCAAATGTGTTATGAACTTGTTATGGACTTGTCATATTTGATATTGATGTCAATGTGTGGACGTACATTGTAATGTGGAGTATCAAAATTGGTTTCACTTGATTTGGAGTTGAGTTGAATTAGATATGAAATTATGAAGTCAAATGTGTTATGAACTTGTTATGGACTTGTCACCATGTTAGAATTCATATATATGGACTTGTCATAATTGTCATCATACTTGTCTCACCAGGTTCACTATGTTTTGTTAGGATATTTATGTCTCACCAGGTTCACTATGTTTTGTCAGGATATCATAAATTGTCAACAGGTTTTCGGCTATCACAGACGGTTTTATAATACAACCGTCTGTGATAATAATATCACACACGGTTCTCATTACAAACCGTGTGTGATATATACTTTTTATAAGGCGGGAAACGCTAGGGTTTTCCTCTCACTTCTCACTTCCTCTCCGCGCCCTTACGTTCTCGCGCTCGTTACGCCTCCTCTAGGTTTTAGGGCTGCGCCTTCACGCCGACTCGACCTCGCACCGCCACCCCGACATTGGTGCCCCGACCTCGCGCCCCGACCTCGGCGCCTTGACCACGCAGTGCCGCCGCCCGTTCACCTCCCGGCCGTAAGCCCAGCGTCACCGCCGACCTCGGCGCCGCCGTCCTCCTCCCGTGTCGCCGCCCCGACATTGGCGCCTCCGACCTCGGCAAGCGTCCTCCTCCTCTGCAGCCGGCCTTCTCCCCGCCGTCCTCCTCCCTGTCGACCTCCTCCCCCACCTCCCTCCTCCCCGCATCGGCCTCCTCCCCTGCACTGGCCTCCTCCTTGCACCGTGAGTTCTTGTGCGGCATCCTCTCTGTGAGTATTGCTCCTCTGTGGCAGTTCGGTTGATCTTTGCATATATATATATTTGCAGTGCTAGTTGCAAATTGATCAGTGGGCTTTGTTGACATGCTCTGTGATGAACTCTGTCTTATCTTGAGATTGAATGTGATAGTTAGTTCATACTTGAGCTCTATTGTATTACTTACTCTTGTCAATATGTCTTTGTTAATTGGTTAATTTCGGTTGAGCTCATAGTTACATTGCAAATTGATCGATGGGCTTTGTTGAGATGCTCTGTGATGAACTTTGTCTTATCTTTGAGATTGAATGTGATAGTTAGTTCATACTTGAGCTCTATTGTATTACTTACTCTTGTCAATATGTTGTCTTGTTAATTGGTTACTTTCGGTTGAGCTCATAGTTCTATTGCAAATTGATCGGTTGTATTGACTAGTTTACGATTCTTCTAGTAGTGCTGTATGAGCTCATTCAACTTTTCATTTGCCATCTTGATCTCTGTAGTAAACCTCTGTTTATTTGGAAGTTTAATCATTTTAGATTATGATTGAGATCATTTGACAGATTAAGCAAAGTATTGTTTAGAGCTCATAGTTTGAATTTATATTATCATATTCATTTAATGAAGAGTATAGACAATAGGATTGAGATGGCAAAGACTTGTTCTTTAGCTACTCTTCTTACGAGAGCACATAATATCATCAATTAATATGTTGGAATAGTGTATGCATGCACCGTGAGTTCTTGTCGGCATCCTCTCTCTGTAGTATTGCTCCTCTATGGCGATTCGGTTGATCTTTGCATATATATATATATATATATTTGCAAAGTGCTAGTTGATACCTTGATACAGTATTAGTTACGATTTCTAAGTCTATCTGAAGATATTGCAAATTGATCGTGGGCTTTGTTGACATGCTCTGTGATGAACTCTGTCTTATCTTGAGATTGAATGTGATGTTAGTTCATACTTGAGATCTATTGTATTACTTGCTACTATCAATATGATGTCTTTGTTAATTGGTTACTTTCGGTTGAGCTCATAGTTCTATTGCAAATTGATCGGTTGTATTGACTAGTTTGTGATTCTTCTAGTAGTCTGTATGAGCTCATTCAACTTTTCATTTGCCATGTTGATCTCTGTAGTCAACCTCTGTTTGTTGGAAGTTTAATCTGTTTTAGATTATGATTGAGATCATTTGATGAGTTAAGCAAAGTATTGTTTAGAGCTCATAGTTTGAATTTATATTATCATATTCATTTAATGAAGAGTATAGACAATAGGATTGAGATGGCAAAGACTTGTTCTTTAGCTACTCTCCTTTTGAGAGCACATAATATCATCAATCAATATGTTGGAATAATTATGCGTGCCTTTGTTAATCTCTAGACCTTTTATTGGTGAGAGTTTAATCGAGGCGGTTCTTATTAAGAACGTCTCAGTGATCCTCGCATTTCCTTAGAAATTTGGTGGATTAAAGTGTTAAATTCTTTAGGAATTATGCTTTAATGCTAATTAATTTTGTTGGGATTAATTCTGAAATTTTGCTAAAAGCGCATTTTTACAACAATCCAAAAAGAAAGTTTTACTTGATTCTATTTTGTTTCTATGTTGGGATTAAACTTTTGCTTAACATTTCCTTCGTCGATCATTTTACTTGATTCTAGTTCTATGTCTTCATTAAAGGCAAGTCTTACGTACATGAAGCATTAAACCTTTGCTTAGCATTTTCTTTGTCGATCTGACACACTTGAGTGTACCTTTGCTTCATGCTAATCCTCCACGGCATGGCGGATGGTACTCCAGGTGTCGGGCTCGATGAAGTAAACTTCGAGCAAAGATAGGCTCGAGCAAAAGATTTATATCACTAGTTTCTATCTATACAAAGATCACAAAGAAATTTGGTGGATTAAGGAGTGTTAGGAGTGTTAGAATAGAAGCTCGTGGATTAAGGAATGTTAGTAGTCTGTATGAGCTCATTCAACTTTTCATTTGCCATCTTGATCTCTATAGTCAACCTCTGTACTTCTTCACGAGATTAATTGTTTCATATTTATCTTTGGAATGTTAGTAGTCATGTGAGCTCATTCAACTTTTCATTTGCCATCTTGATCTCTATAGTCAACCTCTGTACTTCTTCACGAGAGCAAGTAAGCGAGATGGCGAGAGGCACCGTCTTCGCCACCGTCACCGGCCTTGCATGAGATGGAAGAGGCGCCGGCAGGCCGCCAACACCGACCCATGAGATGGAAGGCGGCAAGCGAGTCGCCATCACCGTCGGCGATAATGACAGGCGAGATGGCAAGGACAATCGAAAATGCCTAAGGGCCGTGGTCATCACGAGGTCGATAACTTTGGGGTCCCTCTGAGTCCCAAGAGATCGTGGCGAGATTCGGACCATCTGCGGGATACTTGCAAGGGCGGGTCCTCATCACCACACCAAGGTGGAAGGACTGACGAAAGAAGCGAAAGCGCGGCTGTGGGCCAGAACTTTCAGAAGTTCACTATTCGAGCACATGTGGCATCGCGTGCGACGGACGGCGATGCTCACGATGGGTAAATCGTGGAGGACCTTCAAGAGCATTCTTGTCACGAAATGCGTGAACCTGGTCGGGCGCCCGCCAGCGCGATATAGATTCTTGGTGGCGGGAAGCATGGGACACCTTTGTGGCTATAAACGACGGCGAATTTAAGGAGCATAGTGCGGCGCACAAAGCTCTCGGACACGAAACACTCACCGCACAGACTCGGACACCGCTTGAGTGCAGCGGGTAAATCTGAGAATGGGCGGAGAGGAGAACCCGTTTCTGATGTCACGGACCGCGTTCCTAAGTGGTTAAGCGAGGCACAAGTCTCGTCTTGGGTAGCATCTCCTTCACAAACCCGCGGACCGAAGTGTCCCAGCGTGTGGTAAATATGTCGAACTACTAAGTTGTTAATAAGTCCATAACTTCATAGTGCCTATAATAGCGTGATGACCTCTTGCGGCGTGACTTGGTGCCCAAGCTTCCCAAGGCTCCTTCCATGCGGAGAGGGAGAAGGATATACTATCTCTGACCTTGGGAAACAAGGAGCACCGGGTCGCCGCGAGGCCTTGGGGTTAACGTGCCTTGGAGTCATGGATTGCGGACGACTCTTGCGTATAGGACTAGGAAGAGATCCAAGGCGAGCACGACAACCGGTTAGTGCAGATGATTACTAACCAATTTCAAATCGGATGGCAGCATTGCGAGTCAAATGAATATACTCATGAGCGGTGATGCATAAGCCGCCCGCTAATTAGGAGGCGGTCCTCCTCGGCGTCGGAGATAGCGTCGCGTCTGCGCATAATTGTGAACATAATGACGTCCGATTACCGATAGAAGCGACATCAAGGTAGCGTACATCTATGGAATGCACCAAAGATAGACCTATAGGATGCCTTAGCTAATTGCGTGTCGTTTTGTAGGAGCCGCGCCTGTAAGCTCCAAGTGAGGATGGATGGGTCCCTTTGTATTGAAATTGCTTGAGGATGGCGTATCCATACGAGGAAGGGTAGTCTGACATGGTGCCCGGCTAAGCGCCGCAGTTCGCCCGAGGTCCAAGTGGATATGGTACATGTCAATTTCGAGCCGTCCGTGAAGATTTGCCCGACGAAGAGATCACAACACTAGGGATGCCGTCCTCTCTTTTATCCGATGGCCCAAGAAGGACATCGCCGGACCCGATGGTGCCTTGCGATCGGACCACGACCATTCCTCTCAATGGGACCCTCGATGACTCCACCTCATGTTTAAGCCCGAAGGCCACCTCTTGATTCCGTGGAGAAGGCGCCGGAAGGCAACAAAAGCGTCTGCCGGCGTGTCGGTTCGAGTCGTCTCACAAAAAACGCGCCAATCGCTAAGGCCAAATCGAAATCAACGAGCGTTAAGGCGCCTCCCAAGTCCGGAAGTCCGCGATACCGGGAACTACATCATCGGAAAACCGTTGTGCTCGAAGCGATATTAATGCCTGTTGGATTTGCTTATCGGGCTTTGCATGCCTAGTACTTGGACAAGACCCAAAAGAAGGGTTGTGATCTTGGAATCACCGTCGGAATCTGAGGACAAGCATTTCTTCAGCGGAACGAGTGTACTTCGTGAGCTTCAACGACTTATATGAATTATTCAACCTCGTTGGCCTCGGCGTCTCGCTTCTCGATGTTGGACCTTTGTAAGTGCGTACAATCAAGTTCTACATTCATGTAATACCGATAAATATCACAACTCATTGCTTATGTATAGATACATCTTTGAAAAATGTCGGGAATGGAAAGAACGGTGGGTTTCCTCGACCCACATGTGGTATCGTTGCAAACCATCCAACAAGACTAGATCCTTCGTCGAGAAATACATAACGAGGTCATTGCCGTCAGACGAACATGAAGTACATAGTGGTGCCCTACAACCCGGGGTAAGTGTCACTACTTGCTATACAAATTTCATTTGTACTTTATCTGTGACCACGAACTTAGGTTTAATGACTATAGCGACATACATGAGTAGGTACCCTTTGGATCCTTTTAGTTATTATACCCAAGAGGAACCATGTCATATACCTTGATTCCCTAAACCGCAACAAGCACGACTTGACATTCTAAGAGGAATACTCGAGAGGTATGCTCATTTCCTCCTTACATAACTCTATTGTAGTCTTCATTAGTTTGAAATGGCCAAGGATAACTTTTTGAATCATGTAGGTCGTTCATCAATTATGTTGCCAACAAAGGAATATCACGATGGAAAAGCGCGCCGACAGCGAAAAGAAACTCATCGGGCTTCAACTAGGAGCTGTAGCGATATTATCTGCGGTTATAACAAAAACCGTCTATGATATGTAGTAATATCACAAGCGATTATTGTTAGGCAAATGCATGATGTTTCCGAGCGGTTCTTTGTTGAATACCGTCTATGATATGTAGAATTATCACGAGCAGTTATTAAAAATAGCAAGCATGTGATAAGTTATAGATGGTTTTAGCTATGAACCATCGTGATATTACCCTTCCGAGCGGTTTTAAGCGCCTTGATACTACAGAGCGGTCTCTAAACCAAAACCGTGCGTGATTGCATGTAATATAGGCGATTTTGGTCAGCGAGTCTATGATGAGGCGTCGATATTAGCCTTTTTATAGTAGTGTGTAGTCTCACTCGTAGTTGTTCCTTCTAGTAAAATTTTCCTTTTAAATGCAGTGCTTAGGCTTCCCAACACTACGAAGCAGAATTTTCGAGTGCCAAAAACACTCGGAAATGAGGCTAAACACACGGAGAGATCTTTCCCAAGTGTAGCACTTTCGAGAACCAACACTCGGGACAGATTAGTTGGGATAAAACATTTTCGAGTGTTACACTCGGAAATATTATTTTCCTGAGTGTATACATATACACTCGGGAAACTCCAACACTCGGGAGAAAACCCTGCTGAACGGCTTCTCCACCCGTAACAGAAATCTTTACCAAGTGTTGACACTCGGGAATACGCTGAAGAAACACTCGGGAATGTTTCCAACGTTTGACGGACAAAACTAGGAAAAATTGACACCTGGCTATTTTTCCGAGTGCAAGCAGCGACACTCGAAAATCTTGGCGAATCCCGAAATTGCCACGGGTCAACTTTTCCAGTGTCGACACTCGGGAAAGATTTTAGTCGATTTCTGAGTGTCGACACTTCGGAAAGGTTTGACACTCGAGAAATCGACAAAGCAATGAGAACCCCATTTTCACAAATTCAAGAAAAATCCATTCCTGACAATCAAATAATCCATCCATCCATCCATTCCACTGACAATCAAATAATCCATCCATGCATCCATTCCACAATATATGTATATATATGTATAGATCGAACAAAAGACATGATAAGGTTCAGGAGCTCACAACATTCAAGTTCAAGTTCGAAAATATAAGCATAAGGCATGACACATATAACAGTTCCAAATAGTAATTTCATAGTCTTATACTAGTAGGATGTAAAATGCGTTGCAGCGGAATCTCAAACCTTCTGAAATAATATTGTCCTTTAACATATAAAGCGAATCTAGTCATTAAAAGATGGTGATACATACGGACATCACATTAGTGCAACACAATAGAATAAAAACTTTGTGCGATAATTAGAAGAAAATAGCCTAACAATAGTGATTTTTTGTTGTGTACATACATTGGAAATCGTGCTTGGTGCTTGTGAAAGGCTTCTCATGTACTGCGTATGTGTAGTGATGGAATCGGTAGACTGACTTGCAAATCTTGAGGATTGGCGGATGAACAAGCTTCTTTGAGCTACGGTACGGGGTTCGAATTTTGGCTAAAATCGAAATTTGATTACTCTAGGGGTAGGAATCAAACCGGGTTCAAAAATTTACTTGCTTGAATTTTGTAAAAAACGAATTTGCTTGAATTTGATTTTTACAAATTAAAACCAGAAAAAAATTGAAAATTTCGGCCAAAATTGGCCGATTTTCGACCTTCCCCCTCCCCTAAAAAACTTCCGGTATTGAAAACCCTGACCAGTAGCTCCAATCAAATTTTCTTTTGTTTTCGACCTAGTCTGAGTTAAGAAATCCACTCTACATGTATTTTCTTTGATATTTTGTATGACTTATGCACTGAAATTTTGTGAATTGAGTGGGAGGACATCTTTGTCAATTTTTTTTCTTGATTTTAAAGTTCATCCATGATCAAGTTGTGTGATTGTCACCTTGTGCTATCTGCTTCTTTAATTCCATTGGAAGTCAAGTATGTACCTGATAATATTTATTGTTTGCAGTATGTATGTTTGTGCATTCATCCATTTCAAAAGCGTACACGACACGTGCTACCAAAATTTTCAATTTGATTTACTCTTGCCAAATCTTTGAAAGGTTGCTTGTTATTTGTGTAAAAATGGCATGCAGATCAAGCAAAAGCCTACACAACCAAGTGTATGGCCAAGTCAAAGCAATTATATGGTACATAAGTTTGTTTTGCTCTTGAAATGCACAGGCTGACCAATTGTGTGGCCATCAATCAATCATTTTCATGGCAAAATGACACGTGAAAAAGATTGATTGCACTTAACAGATTGTGAGAATTGAATGTGAAGCGACCAAAATTCATAGATGCCAAATTCTTTTATTTGCAATCATCATTATGGAACAAGACAATTCTGTCTTTGTTGCATGCCAAACTGATCGACACTTCGAAAACTCATGGATGCCAAATTCTTTTATTTGCGGTCATCATTATGGAACAAGACAATTTACGTGTTTGTTGCATGCCAAACTGAGCCCGACATTTTAGGGTAGCTTACACTATCATCACCTATCATCAATTTGACTCGGCCAAACAAAAGTATCGACTTCTGATCTTGTCACTCGACACCTTGTGTGCGAGAAAATATTCATTTGCATTCGAAATTCGAATACTGTCACTTGGAACCTTAACAACGGGATGTTCACAACACAATCATTTCAAAAAAGCATCTTGTAGGCGAGATGAGCATCAATATAACACTGACACCTCACACTTTTAGCATATGCATGAGAAGCCTGCGGTTTAAGAACACGAGTAACAAAACATAAAGCGCTAGCACCATATTTATTAACATTCTAGGTGTTACGGCCAAAATCATGTAGGCTAAAATCAAGCAAGGAAAATATCATCGCATTTTCTTTTGGAGTTTATCATAGAAAACTTTAGGCCAACATTGCCAGCGAAGTTATCAATTCCAAATAGCATCTCGACCCTAATCCAATCATTGGCAAACTCAATAATAATGTGGCTAAAAACCATGATGAAGATATGGAATGCATCTAAGAAAACAAAATAGTGTTACTTGTGTATTTATCACTTCAAAGGTGATCATAGCAAGGATCACATAATTAATTACCGGACGAATCATCTATTTGTGGGTAGATCTGAGTTGTTGGTGATCTGGTGGCCGGCTCGTGCGTGTCTTGCGACCATCGTGGTGACGAACTCGCTCGTGGCTTGACATCGAAGAGGAGCCAAAGTACACAACAATCGCGTCTAGTGGTAAATTCATGGCGTCGTAGTCCGGGCCATGAATCTCCTTAGCTTGCGTCGGTTTATGAAGCTGTTGGACAAAATCATCGGGGCGAAAATCATCGGGGACAAAATGATCGAAAATCGTAGCAAGTTACATTGTGTGTCCGGGTTAAAGAGGTGCTCATTGTTAAAGTGAAGAGATCGAATGAAACAAGGAACAATAGTTCTATGTATTATGTGTAGAGTCGTGTGGATTAGTACCAAAGGAGCGTTGGCCCAAGGTACCTTGGTTGTTTACGAAAGTTCGCGGAGATTTGGGAGATAGTGTGTCGCTAGGATCGTCTTGAGTCTGGCGTGGGGCCGAGATCGTTTTGTATGATCTAGTGTCGAGGAGTCTTGGAAAAATCTGGAGTGTGAAGTTGCGTTAGGGCCATTGACCCACAAGTAAGACCGTGCCTTTGAGTCATCTCTGTCGGTGACTTCGTGCAAAGTGGGAGACGAGTGTCTGGCGTAACTCTGGCGATTCGTCAAGGTGTGGTGGTCCCAAAATTACGAGAGAAAATGACTTAGGAATTGGAGCCTGCATCTTGCGACAATATCGAGTTATTCACGGTAGGTGCGTGGTAACGTTAGTAAGTTTAATTTGTGATTATACCTTGGCGTAAGTGTGGTTAGAATTAGGGGTCAAATTCGGTTTAAGGGGGTAGAATGTAACACTCGAGAATGGAATTAGGAAGAAAACAAGTACTCAAAGAGAAGGATTAATTAGAATTTGATTTGGGAGAAGGATCTAATGGAAATTAGTAAATTAGCGATCAATGAAGGGAAACTAGCGTTTTATCTCAACTAGGAGTGCAGGCTTTGGCCCATGAGGTCTCTTAGTGGCCGGCCAAGGGAGGTGCCCTTTTCTCCCCCAAACCCTAGCCGCCCCCCATTCTCTCCCCCTCTTGGCCGCCACCCTCCACCCCTTGGCCGACTCCTCCTATGCCTCCAGTGACACCTCCATTCCCTAGTGAATCTCCTTCTTTGGCGGCCGATCGGAGGAAAAGCGATCTCAGTGTAGTGGCGATCTAGAAGAAGGAAGAACAAGGAAAAGAAGGAGGAAGGGAAGAAGAGAGGAAGGTGAAGGTCTTGTGAACTCGTCGCGATCTCTGATGATTAAGTGAAGGGTAACAGCTGTTCAGTTGTTTAGATGTTTAATTAGTTGTTTTAGCAATGTCGGTATTTAGAATTTTCAGAATGATTAGTCATTCCTTTATTTATTTTGACGAGTGATATTGTTTATATATCGTACTAATACTCTAGTTAAATGCTTTGTTGTTACTTACTTTGGTGGGAGAAGACAATCTTCTCTCCAGACATCCTTTACAGGATATCTGTTACTCTTTGCAGCGACTTCTAAGTCACACGTTGTATGGGTCTGGCCGTGATCATTCCATGAATGATTCCCAGCGTGACCAAACTTTTTTCAAAAGAAACATACAAGTAACGAGCATAATAACAATAACTTCATGTAGTAATTCATATGCCTAAGATTATGAAGACTATATTTTCTAATTTCAAAATTACATTCTACTCTTCTTTGGCTCTTGGTGGGACACGGAAAAGCCTCTTAGTCGAAGTCTCTCCTTTTTTGCGTGGTCCTTCCCATTGGAAGGAGCTTCCTATGACAGTTCTTTTCCTACAATCCTCATTTGCCCGGTCGGACTTGACCCGAAACACGTTTCAGAAGTGTCTTTCATGTCTTTAGTTCTTTGCAGTTCTTCGAGTAGTTTTGGATACTATATATAAATAAGATTGCTTATCATCCATTGCATACATTCTTGCATATTTTCATCAAAGCAAGTCTTTTTCGACCATATCTTTGCTTTGTTTGGTGTTCGATTGTTACAAAATAGATCTACAACTAGTCAAAATCATAAATTGGTTTTGACCAAATTGATTCCTAGTATTACTACGATCGGTTTTATAATTAGTATATGCCTTCAAAACAAAAATAATGGTTGAGACTTCAAGTTCTCTTTTCTTGGCTTCTTTGCTTATATAGTAAAGTTCTTCTACTATAAATCGATCGGGGCTAGAGAATATATGAGTACTTTAAAAGTCAAAAGGATAAAAAAGACTTCGATGGCAAAAGGTAAGTTTTATACATTTCATAATTCTTATATTACAATGTCCTACTCTGAATGTCTCGGACTAATTCTTTGCATGATGGAGATCCGACTTCCCTTTCCTCTGCAACCTTGTTTTGAGAGGTTTCATTTCCTCGAAACTTGTTTGCATCTTCAGGCAAGTAGTTGAAGTCTTCTTCAATGTCTAGGAGATCGATGAAAGGTGATGAGGACATCAAACCTAAGGATGCAACCCTTTGCTTCGACCGCTGCACTTCAAGCGTGCATAACTTTCTATCTGAGTCCGTTGGAGGTCCATGAGTACTTGATGGAAAGCTTATTTCATCCTCTTTCCAATGAATCTAGTCTCACCTCTAAATTCCTTCTGTGCACGTCGGAATCACCTAAATAACATATCGTATCACTGTTTGGGCCAATTTGGGCCTTGCAATAAATACTCAACTTGGCCCATATGCGGTGGGCCACCTAGGGCATCTTGCCTGTTCACATGAATAGTACCATGAATAGTACCACCCCTTTGTTCTTAGATATCTGTGGCTCCTCCCTATATAAGGAGGCGTACCCTCTAGTTTACTTGGATTTCGTTTATGTTTAGTTTGCCTTCGTTGCAACTTGTATCTTCTGCGTGTGTCGACTAGACTACCCAGTCAAGATCCTTATTCAGAACCAACTCAATTTAAATATTTCACTTCCTATTTGCAATTTCAGATTGCCTTTTATCTCGTTCTTGCGTGCTTCTTGAGTGTATCGCAGAATCGACCTTGTAGTGGTTAGGTCATCTAGGTATTCATGCGGTTGATAACAACTTGTCGGCGGTTCAACGATTGCATGGTTTCGAGCCTTGCGAGTTCATAGCTAGGATCGTGAGAGTTGGCGACTACTACGAATTTATCTTCTCATCGAAGATCGGGCGAGCAGGACCTCCGTGGTTCATCGAGAAGGGTCGGAAGCCTTCGGTTTTGCCAGCATAAAACTAACTCCTTGTACGCCTTCTTTCATAATGCTGGGCATAGTTCTCTCGAGTAGTCTTAAGCGAGACCCTTGAGATCTTCTAGAAGTTGGCCCAAGTAGTTTATTTTCTCTGTTGGATCTCTCAAGATAGGCGGACTTGATTACGATCCCATATCAAAGATCATCTTGTTAAGTGCATGGATCTTTTCATCAAGACTTTGCACAAGAGTTGCCTCCTTATCCTACTCAAATTCTAGAGCCTTCTTTGCTCTATTTAGTGCTTAAGTTTGCTCTACGAGTAAAACAAGTAGTAAGTAAACATAATTAGAGGAGGTTAATAAGTCAAGTCTCGACCGATTACCTTCAATATTCTTTTCAAGAGTCTCATGTGCAGTGCGTCACATCTGCGATCGGCCAGGTCCTTAACTGACATTCTTCTTCAAGCTAGGTTATTACGGCTTTATCGACCATGACCTCTTCTTTTATTTTTCCAAATCTATCGAATATGATAAGGAAAATAATTAAACAAAGAAAGAACAAAGTATTGAAGAAGGAGAAAGGTTAAGAAGAAAGTTCATACTTTTCAATTGGTGTTTTTGCTCCAAGAGTTTTATTATTTGGGTCGATCCTCAGACCACAACCAAAATTCTCAACCATGTTCTCTGAAATAGCATTCTTCTTTAAGTTTCCAATAAACTTTTAAAAGAAGCTATGAAGCTGATCGTGAATACTTACGAATTACCACATCATTATAATCGGCAAAAATGGTATCGGGACCTATCTTGGCTTGATGGTCGATATTTTCCCATACCTCATCAAGCTCCTTATCCTCGATAAATCGGGGCAAAAGGGAACTTGTTGGTTGAAAGGATTACCAACAAGGGTTGGAACTGTTGAGGGCCTTTAGGGCCATCTACCTCCACAAAAGGAGTTAGAATCACCACTAGATCCTAAGCGACCGGCGCAAACACCTACTCGGGGCTTCCACGGTCACTTATCCTCAAGAACTTTGTCTGATAAGTGCTTTGGGCGAGGACTTCACGGGTGCACGGTCCTAGGAATATTCAGTCGAGAAGCAGCCAGGAATGCGGGAAGATCCGTACAAAACAAAGAAAGGCTCAAAACTCCAAATCGTCAAAAACTATTAAAGGTATGCACTCATATGACTCTTTCATTTGTACATATCTAGTTGATGTTTTGGTTTTGACCTTGAAACACGGTGGAATAAATTCCGTACCGCTAGCCTTCCTTTTCTTCTCAACCAATTTCACTGGCTCTAGGCTGGTAAGGTTGGTTAAATCTCTCACATGCACCGACATGAGGTCAGAAGCGATATTCTCGACCAGTTGGTCGAGGATAGCGTCCCGGACCATCGGGTCGGAGGTATGAATTTCATCGACCTCGAGATCAATTATTTATTAACAAGCTGTTAGGTCGTGAATGACCACTCTAGGGTCTCGACTTCCATGACTCTACTCTGTGGGCCTTGGTCTTTTCCACCTAAATCAAAAAACAAGTTGGTTAGGTGATGAAATTTTCTATCTAAATATATATATATATCTTCTTTCAAATGCTCTTTTACCTCGGTAGAATAATCTTCTTCCAATGCCTCTGGGCAAGAATCGGTCGAGAACCACGGTAGGATCACGATCCTCAGAGTTGTATGACTTCGGTCAGACCACCTACAAAATAGGCGAGATCAATAAAGCGGACGGAGGATATATATATATATATATATATATATATATATATATATATATATATATATATATAAGATAAAGGACAATTGATTATCTACCATAAGTCTCGCTAGTCTCTCTTGTGATGACTATCACCAATATCTTAGGAAATCGGCCTTCTCACTAGGCTCCTAAGCGCGAATCATTTTGATCCGCTCCTTGACCTCGTCAAGAAAGGGCTTCAAAAACATAGAAGAGATTTTAAGGTTTTACGATAATCGGTTAATAAGTTATACTTATCGAAGCTTACATCCAAGACTTACCATCTCGTGAGTCGTGATTGCTTCATCGACCAATGAACGAGTAGGGATTGAGTTGGAGTTTGAGAGGACTAATTGGCATATGGTGAAATCCTCACCACATGCCGAAGTCAAAACCTTGATCCTTAGATCTCGAATGGCATCCACACATCTCGACCATCCTGTTTTCTCCACGGTCCCCCTCCACTTGGGATTCTCGTTAGCCTAATCCCGTGAAGTAGAGGCCGTCGTCACTAGTAACCTTCATGTAAAACCAGTTCTTTTTCCATGACAACCTAGAGGACTTGAGTACATTGGGATGTACTCATCATTTCAGGTCATTGAAG